>CM041777.1:437674111-437759254 GCA_023374045.1 Limonium bicolor
GGTAATAAATACCTACCTTATAAATGATTTTGGTGCATCCATATTATTCAGTTTTGGGATCTCTAGGTAATTGGTATCTTGCTTTCTGAAAGAAGTTGCAAACCACCCATAAAATTGTAAGTGGAAGTATAAAAGTAAATTACAATGCGTAAAGTGCAAACTACCACTTAAGAGCTAGAAGATATGTTAATATACGGTACTTATAAAGAACCTACAAATAGTGTGGTCTTGTCTTGTAAGTATTTAAGGAATGAATGAAAGTAAACAACAAGCTTTTGCCCTGCACACGATAATGACACAAGTACATGAACAAAAAAAAAATACTAGTAGTATTGGAATTCACAAACTTAGCTTTTCAATGCATTATCAGGCAAGTGTTATTGTTGAGACACCCTATAAACTGACTTCAATAATAAAAATTTGAACGAATTAACACACAATTGAATGACCCATTGATAGGAGCAAAGATAGTGAATTCAATATGGAGTAATGATTGCCAAAGGCTGTCGACGATGGTGAACAACAACCACTACCCTATGTCGTAAATTAATTATATGATTGACCAGTTAAGAGGGAATCAATACCTTGTCAGAAATAGGCATTAAGAGTTTATAATAATATAAAGTGCTCCGATAAAGTTCACAATTTTATGCACCGTCTGTTAAGTAATAGTTGAATGTTTCCTGGTAGGCTTCTTTGTCAGCATTAGGATATATCTCAGGTTCGAAGAAATATAAAAGGTCATAACAATCGGCTACCCAGTCAGGAGCAGGTGCTCAAATGGGCGATTAGTCTTTAAAATTTGACGGTTGAAAGTGGGTTATTAAGGAGTTGATTATAGTAGATGATGGATTGTGTAGCCTTAAGAGCAGTTTAAATTTAAAGAAAATAATCTATCCAGAATACACCGTGTATCCTTACACACTCATCTAAGGTCCCTAGAAAAGTACTGAAAACATAAACATGCAACTTTGTCGGATTGGTTGGGATAATACATAATTAAATGTATGATATAGAGCTTGATCTATCAAGAAGGTAGATTGAAGCATAAGAGACCTAAAGGGACTATTGTAACACATGTCTAATTTAGAATGAAAATTGTGAACATATTGAGAAAATTTGGCAGTTGTATTGTTGCCGGCTAAGGGGAACCAAAACCGAACTAGATTATTGTGGGCAAACTTGTGAAAAGGAAGAAAATTTCATTTCTATAAAAGACACACGAACCTATTCCACAAGAAGGTTATTAAACACCATGATATCTGATATGGATTCCTGATTATTCAATAAATTGTGAGAATAAGTACAGGAAGTATGGAGTACAAGGATGAAGCTAGTACTATATGTCATCTTCGGATAGATGGTCAAACTAAGAGGACCATTTAGATATTAGAAGATATACTATATGCTTGTGCTTAGAGTTTTTAAGACACTATTGTGTTAGAACAAAACCAGCCAAAGCGTGTCCCTAGACACAAATAGTAAGAACAAGTAAAACAAAATACTCAAACGATTTGTTGAAATATGATATTTTAGATATCACAAAGAAGGACTAGAATTCACAATGAACGACTAAGTCTTCCTCGAGGTATAATTGTGAAGAGCGTCTTCAGATTTAAGGAGAAGGGCAAATGAAGCCTATATTATGTAGGGTCATACATTGCACGAAGCGTGTGGGCCCATTGTTATACTGGCTAGACTTACCTGCCGAGTTAAGGAAATATATGACAATTTATATACTCTTCGACTCCATGAATAGGTACCCCACTAATTCTACGTGTTAAAACCTAAGAAATTAGAGTTGAATAGAGCTTGTGATATTTTAAAACCCCCACCTTGTATATGTGATTATAAGACCAAATAACCAGAGGAATGATAATGACTGCAACGACTTAGTATCCAGCGCTCAGATTTGAGCGTCCTTGGTATGTGGGTTACGTGGGCGTAACCCCTTTTTAAGGGGGGTAGAGCCACCTAACATTGTTGTGGCGTTGTGTTGTTGATTGTATTTTGAGTGATGATTTGGTGTGTGTATACATGCATTGTGTATATAGATAGATGGATTGTGGCACTTTGGTGTATAACACCTTGGTGCATGTTGATTGACTTGTATTGATTGAGGCACTTCGGTGCTTGTGAGTGAGTTATGTATCTTGACATACACCAATTGATTGACAATGTTGTGGTTGTATTCCACGTATGGTTAGTGTGGCTATGTTCCACACATGGGTGTAACACCCCAACTATAACCGTACACTTAACATCAAACTGCAGCGGAAAACTTAACTCAACACATTACTTAATTCAATGGTGTTACACGCCATTAGCCACCCACGTGGCTAACAAGGCTAATACATATACATTGTATCGGTCTGATGGACTAGATTCCCGAGCAGCTACACACTACTATCCCTTTCCATTAACAACAACCATTATACATATACATTCCAACTGTACCGAGTTTTTACCAACTAATGCCGATATCAATTTCTGTCTTACTATACCTACAATACATATACAATTGAAATGGCTATTCGTGTATAAACAACTACCCCGTCCTACTCTCGAACGGCTTCCAGCTCCTTGTACCTGAAATAGGAAAGAGAAGAAAGGGTGGCCCCCCAGGGGGCTCAGCACCTTTGCTGGTATGGTAATCCCGTAGCCCGCATGCTACCGGGCCACGCACAACTAATTGTCGTCTTAGCATGCGGTTGATTTTATTTGAATCATGCATGTAAACTATAAGCACACAACACATTACATTCCACAACAATGGGGCTCAACAAAACAGACAACACATCTATACTTGATAAATCACCCATTGTGTTCTTTAACCCTAGAGGGTTTCTCCTCTAATGGAGCTATTTCCTTAATAGACGACACTTACCCACTAATCGGGTTTATCCTCAAACGCCTCTTATTATAAACTGGGATTCATATCCGTGATCCATGTATTCCGCATTTAACGTACATATAACATTACATCGCAATAAGAATTGCAGTACAACAATAACACATAACATAACGGGAACAGTTCTCTTTAGGAACCGACCCAGACATAGTTAATTCACTTGTGAGCCTAGAGAATGATATCACCCTCATGTTAAGCTCGTTATACAACACTCGTTACCGTCCTAATAGTCGGACGAGTAACTTAACTTAAAGATGGATCGGATTTAGTGATCCGAACACACCACACAAACACATGTTCCCCCTAGACAGATCATAAGTCAGAATAGTTAAGCTTTGGAGTAAGCTAGTGGGAGATCGTAATCCAAGAAGGAAAAACAACCATAACAGAGAGAAAGGTATAACAAGAGTCGTAACAATTGCTATGAACAACACTGTTATTTTATTAATAACCATCTTTTTACAACATTTGCTTTAATCTTACATCTCATTCCTTATCCCATACTAACATTACATGGCTAATATTGTCTAAAGGTTAGGTTTAATCTCCCTGGTCTCATATGCGTCGCATTGATTACTGCTGACGGTGCTGTATTCAGCTTAATTCTCTTAATCCCATGATACAACATCCTCGATTCTCCTCCCATAATTAATACATCTCCAGACTTAAGTACTAACTTATTTGCACGGTCCGCATGCTTCTGCTCGCCGTATAAAAACTCTGCCTCCCCCAATGGACCAAGACACTACGGGTATCCCTCTTTCGAGAGACTCCGTTGTCTCGTCCTTATCCTGGTGTAGTCCAAGTCGCCCATCTTTCTCGTAGAAGTTCACAATGCAAATATCTGCTTGTATGTCTGGAATCGGTTCAGCTTCCAACTGCTGAGCGACTCCCATGACTTATGTATTTACCGGATGGAACTCTTCGGGTATTCCCGGTGGTGAGACTCCATCTTGTATCCTCGTGGTTTGGTAGGTCTTGGCATACGGATTCCAATCCTTGCCTAAGCTCATCATCTTTAGCTTCATTCTTACTCCCCCTGGGTACTCTGGTGTATAAAAACCCCGGTCCCATTCCTAGTTGACTGCATTTCCTGATGATGGCTATTTGCGCTACTGGGTCAGGTATCCCCTTAATAAAATCATACCTGGGCGGATAACCTGACATTGTTCGGTAGGAAAGACTCGGGTTTCGATGTCGGTGTACTCCGGGTTAGGTGTTGACGGTAATGGGTAGCAAATGTTGAAGTATCCTAAGGTGGTAACAGGTTATGTCTTCCTTAAATTCTAGTCTTATCTTATTCTCACTTATCTTACTTATTCACTAAGCATGCATGTAATGCGGTAAGCAGGCAATTTTATTATTAAGTGGTCATAGCGGTACCTGGCCTCGATGAGGGTTCAGGCTCATCGTCCCGGTCCACCAGGTGTAGTGTGGGTCCCGACTTCTGGGCTACCCGTGGATCCTTGTTCGCCGCTTGCTGCGCCCCCTTCTGACCGTCAGTACCAGCTCCCTGATCGGTCTTAGTCTTAACCTTAAAACTGGGTCTGTAATTCTTACTCTCCAGGTTCCCGTAGCACTCATATGCCCGGTGCCCAAGTACACCGCAAAAATTACACTCCACCTTATTCCCCCTACAGTCAACTCCGAGGTGGTCCCCCTTGCACCTCTGGCAATAGTAGTGTCGTTGGTAGCCACCACCGGTTTCCTTTCCAGTCTCAGTACTTGATTACGCATCGCATCAGTGATTGTGTCTCAATGTTGTCAACCATTCTTATTTACTCAAGATGTATTTCCTGACCCTTTGGCGCCCTGGAGCGCAGGGGCTTAGCAGCATAAGCATAAGTCAGCTTCAGTGGCTCATCAGTACCCTTCTCCTTTTCCACCTTTCCTTTTTGGTTCTGGCTCTTTTGGGCTTGAGGCTGGTACTTTTGTTTCTTGTACCCACCTTGCCCTTGGTGTTCTGTACTCTTCCCAGCATTCTTTCTCTTGGCATTGTCCTCGTCCCTCAGCTGGACGGTTATCTCAACCTTAGCAGCGGCATGATAGCACTCCTGCTTCCCAAGGTATTAGTTCCTCTTATTTTCACAAACTAAATCTTATTCTCTTAATTATATCTTACTCATTCTTATTACCTGCAAGGTAGTATAGCTCGTCGGCCCCATGCCGTAGCAGAGTCAATGGCTAAGCCCGCCATAGAAGCGGTCCACCAGTATCTGGTCTGAATATCCAAGACCTGGCAGAAGACGGAGCAAGGTGGTGAACTCTGAGTAATACTCGTCCACCGTCATCTTGTCGGTCTGCTTGAGCGCATCCAACCGTAGGCGCTTCTTCGTCTGGACATGGGCGGGGTAGTACTTTGCTCGTAGCAATGCTGTGTACTGGTCCCAGCCGAAGTCTGGATTGGCCACATGCTCGGCCCTCACGAGCTTCCACCAATCGCCTGCTGCCCCCTTCAGGTAGAACGCAGCTAGACGCACCTTGATCCCAGTAGGGACGTCAAGGGTCTCAAAGGAGTCTCCAGCTCGAAGATGTACGCCTCAAGCTTGGCGGGATCGGTCTCCCCCTTAAAATGTGCGGGTCGAAGGTCTGCAAGGCCCTTCACCCAATTCGGTTCCCGGGGCTGTGGCGGTGGAGGCGGTGCACCCACACCGGGCTGATAGCCCATGTGTCCTAATGCGGCAGCTACGATCTCCGCGATCGTCTGCCCTCCCGGTATCTTTGAAGCATCGTCGCCTCTGCCACGACCTCGGCCTCTCCTTCCTGACATCTGAACAATCACAACTCACATTAGGTTCGTATCCACCACTGTTTTGGTTAACGAATTATAATGTCCGTAGACGGTAAAGATGATCCACACTTATTAGTGGTCATCTGACTCTACTCACACTAACAGCTCACACCCTTAACCATCACTTATTCTTACTTATATTCTAACTCGGTGGTTACTCATGTCCGGTATTTCTTGATCAGAGCGTAACTACGCTCTGATACCACTTTCAGTAACACCCCGTTTTAAGCCATTCGTGGTTATCGCAACTTAACAGTAATACACAAACGTCGCAGCGGAAATGAACTAATACCAGGACCTTGCCACGGTCTAATCAACAGAAATACCGCTTCTTAAATATTTACAACCGCATAACAAAATACATACACCAACCGAGTTTTAAGTATCTCCAAAACCACATAAATTTCTCAAGTTCAACTATCAACAGACGGGTGCAAGCGCTACCCGTACTCAAAATAAAGTCCCACCTAGGGCTACCCGCTCCTACTCTCGTGGTGTGACTTCATGGGCCGCTTACCTGCAAGTGTAAAAACAGCCCCCAAAGGGGGTCAGCACGAATGCTGGTACGACCCTCTCGTGGCCCCCAAGCTAACGGGGCTACGACGACTAATTGTCGATAGCATGGAAGTTGATTAGCATCACAATCATAATATGAAACGCAATAAAACAACAAACCACAATGAACATAAATAGCTCATATGCAAATGAACGACTCAGGCGTTCCCTTAACAAATGAGTTAGTTCTTAACTCCTTAGATCCACAATCTCCTTAACCTTATAATTGCCAACCGTTCCACTATTAGATTGGTTAGCCCTTAATTGGTTGCTTATTTTTGTAGGGCTTGGTTAACCCTAGCCGGTAGCAGTGCACTATCCAGCAATAAGCAACCTTTCTTAATTTGTTGGGGATGTAGGCTTGATCCCCCCACGCCATCCTTAATGTGCCTCCCACCTCAAACAGTAGTCCGGGTGGTCGGGTCGGTTTGTTGACCCTAGGCGACGAGTCCAACGACAAGTCTTATTTGGAAGTCGGATCTGATTCAGACCGACCTCCCCAATACACATGTGCCGGTACCATTCCGGATTCCTCACTCCCACCCCAAGTTAAGGTTAGTGAAAGTCTTAGATATCATGTGTTAGTTAAACCTTGACGGGTATTAACCAACGTTCACCAATGTACAAATCCTCTCCTTAACTCAATAAGTATAAAGCTTAGTTAGTAGCTATCCTTAAACCTCGTGGGTTAGTGTAAAGAAAACACATACACAACGAGAACATTAATATCCAGTTGCATGCTTTATCTTGTCTTAGTCATATCAAACAAACAGGTAGCACACAAGCCGAGGGACACCTCGTTAGCAAGCAGGTCACAAGAAAGACTGTACCGTTCACCGTCGGCGATCGTTTGGTTTATCTCCTTCCAAGTCCCAATTCACAAGTCCTAAAACATTCATTCAGTTTTAGGTTATTATTCAGCTCAACTTAATACAGTTACTTAACCTTCCTAGACACCAACTTTTACCCATTGTTTTTCACTAAGCCTTATGGTTTTTAACTTAACTTCTAAGTGCATCATTTCTTCATTATCTATTACACTTGTTCACCCACTTAATAACCATTACACCCACCAAACATGCCCTTAATAACCTTATAACATCAATACCTAATCATCCCCATCGTTTCCTAACATTTCCCAAGCTTAAACATGATTTTTAGAGTGGTCCGGGACCTTGTCCTCAACCTAAGTCCCGGACCTATACTTAGTTCAAACTCTCGGCTGTTTTAATGTGGTGGTCCGGGACTTTGTATGGGACTTAAGTCCCGGACCAATGCAAGCTAAAATCCTCGGGGGTAAATTAGGGGGTGGTCCGGAACTTCTTACAAAACTTAAGTCCCGGACCCTATGGTTGAAGCAACTCTCGGCATGAATTTTAGGTTGGTCCGGGACTTCACCCTGGACTTAAGTCCCGGACCAGCTACAGATTTCTTCCTTTTGCATTGTTCTAAGTTTTGTTACACTTGTTCTCTTCATCCTTAAATCACCCAAACTTCACACATGATCTTAGGCATAACCTAATACCAAAATAACATCCTAAACTTGCCCATCTCCATCTCTAACCTTATAACCCAATTTCTTACATAATCTCTTAACACTTGTAATATTTTCCTTAGGTTTTCTAAGTGGTGTTTCATACCTATCATAACCACTATGCCAAAATGTTTCCTCACCACCATAACATCATCTCCCAAGCATCTTTCACCATCTAAAATTCCTTTATGTAATTACTTGAAGTCTCCACACAAGTTTGTTCCTTCTCCTTTAACACATCATTTCCTCTTCTCCTAACAAGATTTGCATATATCCTAAACACATTCTCAAACTGCCTTTGGTGTATACCAAAACATTCTTTTGATTCCTAAATCCTCCATGATGATGCCTAAGTCATTCTAACTCACAAGAACACCTTAAACTCACTCTTTTCATCAAACAACCTAAAGTTCCTAGTACTACCTTAGTCATGAAATTTCCTTAGAACATCTTAAACACTAAGTTTCTCCATCAAATTTTGACATGGGTTCTCTAGTATATTGTTACACCTAAACACTTGGTTTTTCACCATCAAACAACCAAGATCACTCAAATTCTCATTACATCATCTTAACACACAATTTACACCAAAACTACACCACATCATCATATAGTGTATAAACTTAAAATGCTTGGCACTTAGGCCCTTAAATGACAATAATCTTAACCACTGAATTTCCACATATATTTGCCTTTGACCTGCGAATACACACAACAAGGCTCCCATTGAAATAAAATGCTTCTTGTAATTCACCTCAACATTGTTTAACTATCTCTTTTCTCATTGGCTCCTTAGTCACAAGTTCTCAAACATAGTCATTGTTTCTCCTAGGTTATATATAGCCCTTTTCTAATGTAAACCCTAAGCTACACTCATCATATACCTAAGTCCCATCCCTTAATGCATTAAACACCTTAAGGTAAGACATTTACCTTGTTCTTTTTCAAGCTTCACAAACTTCTTCCTTAGGTTTTTCCTTGCTCAATCTCGGTCACCAAATCAAGTTCTCCTTGCCAATGTTCTAACCAACATTCAATGACTCCAATGAGTACTAAACAACACACTAACCTTAAGGAATAAAACCTAGGTTAAAAATGTGTTTTAAGGTATTAAATTGATTGTTTTACCTTGGTTTCTCAAGACAAGCTTGGATATGAATCAAGAAGGACCTCCTCTTGCCCTTGGAGAATAGGAAACAAGCTAGAACAAGGCATAAAAATGGAGCCCCATGAGTATAGATTTTCGGTTATGTGAAGGAATGGTGGAAACTTGATTTTTCTTACATATTCTTTACCTTAAGAGAATGAAGAAGCCAATGAACTCTCCAAACTTGAATTTCCTCCTTATATGGCGGTTTGGCTTGGCACCAAAATAGAGCTCTTGAAGTTTTGGAAAGATAGAAAGGAAGAGCTTGAGCTAACTAAGAAGAATATGTAATTTGTTTAGGTTTTGGAGCTAAAATGAGTAAGTAGTAATCAAAGGAAGATGGAACTTACATGGGGGCTGTTCTTCACGTCAATGGAGAAGAGAGAAAGCAAGAGAAATCGGTGGTGAGAGAGGAGAATGAAGAAGTGAGGAGAGAGGTCTACTAAGGTAAGATATTTATGTTAAAAGGTGAATAGTGAATTTACTTACTTTTGCTTTCTTCTTTACTTAGCTAGATAAGTGTGGTGAGTCACACTTAAAAACCGGCCCCCCTTGGTCAAATGGTATATTTTGGTCTTTGTTGACCATTTAATTGACTTACTTTGACTAATGTCTTAAACTAGCACTATTTGGTTACTATTCACTAAACAAGGCACATAATTGTGAAATTTTTGATTTCCCATTGATTTAGACTTCCTAATATGATTCTAATTAGTACACAAGTTAATTAAGGAGTAATCATGGGCATTTAGCCACTCAAAACCCCTTTCTAAGACAATTTTTCAAAAATGTGCTTTAAGACTCCTTAAAGCACATTTTGTGTTTTAACTTGTTTTGAGCTTGGTTTTCTTTGGTAGTTGGTTTAAAATGACCATTAGGATATTACTAAGGTCTTAGAATGATATTTGGGTGCTCACCCAAGTCTCTCCAAGCTTAGAGCACGTTTTTGCTTAAACTGCTCTTTTGGTGTTTCCTTATGTTTTCTTTGATTAAAATGGTTTCTTAATGTTTCTAAGGCATTATTTAGCCTTCTTATATCTTAGTTTATCACTTAAACACCATATCTAAGTTTGGGGTATTTCAATCTACCCCCCTTAAAAGAACTTTGTCCCCAAAGTTCACACGTGTAATCATTCACGGTACTCAATTTCTAATCTTAACACCACATCTTATATTCTCATTCACACATCTCAAGACTCAAAGGTCAATCACAAATACAATACATAAGTATTATACATATCTCAAACTTATCACCAAAGTGTAGCAACTTACACAAAATCACATACACAACCAAACAAACGACAAACATGTTCGTTTCCTAACTCAAAAGCGAGGAAGCTCTACCCCCCTTAAAAAGGGGTACGCCCCGTACCCTATACAGACGATCTAGTCAGTAAACAAAGAAGGGTACTTCGCCCTCATCTTATCCTCTAATTCCCACGTGGCCTCTTCGACATCCTGGTTAGACCAGAGAACCTTCACCAGTCGCACTGACTTATGGCGAGTGTCCCTAGTCTTACTATCCAAGATTCTCTGAGGAAGCTCCACTGATCTATATTCGGTTCTAATGTCAACCTCTCAGGTTCTAACACATGGGAGGGGTGGTGCATGTATTTCTTTAGCTGTGAAACATGAAAAACATCATGCACTTTACCCAGTTCAGCAGGTAAATTCAACCTGTAAGCAACCGGGCCCACCCGCTCCGTAATCTCATAAGGACCAACAAACTTCGGGCTTAATTTGCCCTTCTGCCCAAATCTGAATACACCCTTCATCGGTGAAACTCGCAGAAATACCCGGTCGCCCACTGCGAACTCCAGGTCTCGTCGTCGAACATCAGCATACGACTTCTGCCTATCTTGAGCAGCTTTCATGTTCTCCCTGATTTGCTGAACTTCAGCCTTAACTTGCTCTAAGTACTCTGGTCCTATAATGACCGTCTCACTCGACTCATCCCAGCAGAGCGGTGTACGACATGGTCTACCGTACAACGCTTGAAAAGGTGCCATCTTGATCGAAGCGTGATAGCTGTTGTTGTATGAAAACTCGATCAGATGTAATTTGTCAATCCAACTGCCCTGGAAGTCTAAGGCACATGCCCTCAGCATGTCCTCGAGTGTCTGAATAGTGCTCAGTCTGACCATCTGTCTGAGGATGGAACGCGGTACTCAGCTTCAGTTCTGTACCCAACGCTTCTCTGGTAGCTCTCCAGTACCTCGAAAGGAATCTGGCATCTCTATCTGACACTATGGTCTTCGGTATCCCGTGATGACTCATAATTTCCTTCTCAAACAACTCAGCTAATTTGGTCACCTTCCAAGTATCCTTCATCGGTATGAATCGGGCTACTTTGGTAAGGCGATCCACCACCACCCATATCATGTTGAGACCTCCCCTAGCAGGTGGGAGTCCAACTACAAAGTCCATGGAGATATCATGGAACTTCCACTCCGGAACTGGCATCGACTGTACCATTCCGCCTGGTCGTCGGTGCTCGAATTTCACCTTCTGGCAAGTGAGACACCTCAAGACGAACTCGGTAACATCTGTCTTCATCCCGACCACCAGAAGTATCTCTTCATGTCTTTAACATCTTAGAGGCTCCCGGATGGATGGAAACTGAAGAACAGTGTGATTCCCTAAGTATACGGTCTTTCAGATCCGTGTGTGTGGTATGCATAACCGGCCCTTAAGTCTGATCAGATCATGTCGTGAAGTCTGAAGTCATATTTCTGACTCTCAAAGGTACCATCTGTCAGCTTCTGTCTGACCTCTCTCATATACTCATCTGTCCTCTGAGCCTCTCGCACCTCATCAACCAAGCTGGAGAAAGAGACTAGCGAATGGAGTGAGTGTGCTCGACGGCTCAGGGCGTCTGCTACAACATTGGCCTTCCCTTCTTTGTATTGGAGGTCAATGTCATAGTCTTTCAGAAATTCTAACCATCTCCTTTGTCTGAGATTCAACTCCTTCTGAGTGAATATGTATTTCAAGCTCTTGTGATCGGTGTAGATCGTCACACTAACCCCGTATAAGTAATGACGCCATATCTTCAAAGCGAAGACTACAGCTCCCAGCTCTAAATCATGTGTGGGGTAGTTCTCCTCATGTTTCTTCAACTGGCGTGAGGCATATGCCACCACCTTGCCATGTTGCATGAGCACGCAACCCAGCCCTCTGCCGGATGCATCACAGTAGACCTCAAAGCCCTCCGTACCGTCTGGAATGGTCAGAACCGGTGCGGTGGTCAGTGAGTCTTTCAAACTCTGAAATGATCTCTCACAGTCAGCCGTCCATAAGAACGGTGCATCTTTCTTCATCAGACTGGTCATCGGTTTCGCGACCTTGCTGAAGTCCTTAACAAACCTCCTGTAGTAACCTGCCAGACCGAGAAAGCTCCGGATGTCGGTAACAGTCTTCGGCCTTGGCCAAGTACGTACGGCATCAATCTTTGCTGGATCCACCGAGATCCCAGCATCCGAGATGACATGACCTAGGAAAGAGACCTGGTCAAGCCAAAACTCACATTTGGAGAACTTAGCATATAGCTGGTTCTCCCTCAGTATCTCTAATACCCTCCTCAGATGTTCCTCATGTTCAACCTTCGATCTCGAATATATCAATATGTCGTCGATGAATACCACAACCGACTTGTCCAGCTGCTCCCGGAACAAGCGGTTCATCAGATCCATAAATTTCGCCGGTGCGTTCGACAAACCGAACGGCATCACTGTAAACTCATAGTGGCCGTATCGTGTCCGGAATGCCGTCTTCTCAATATCTCCCTCCTTAATGGCTATCTGATGATACCCCGATCTGAGATCAATCTTGGAAAACACGGATGCCCCCTTCAACTGATCGAACAGATCGTCAATGCGGGGTAGTGGGTACTTATTCTTCACTGTCACTGCATTCAACTCTCTGTAGTCGATGCAGAGGCGGAGACTACCATCCTTCTTCTTCACAAAGAGAACTGGCACTCCCCATGGTGATACACTTGGTCTGATGAATCCCTTGTCTAACAAATCTTTTAACTGTTCTTTTAACTCATTTATCTCTGCCGGAGCCATGCGGTATGGTGCCTTGGCTATCGGTCCGGTACCAGGTAGCAGCTCGATGGTGAACTCTACCTCCCGAGTGGGTGGCATGCCGGGAAGTTCCCGTGGAAAGAGGTCGGGGAACTCCGACACTACCGGTAAGTCAAGGTCGAACTCTGGGTCTCTCTCTATGTCATGTACATAGCAGAGGTACACTTCTTCCTTCCTCCTCAATTCCTTATACATTGCCATAGCGGTGATGATCTTAGTCGAAGGCTCTCTGGGCCTCTGGCGGTACGATATTGTTACCCCATACGGACTCCTGAGCAGCAGTCTATGCTCGGCGCAGAGGATACGTCCCTTGTGCCGCTCCAACCAGTTCATCCCGAAAATAACATCAAATCCCAACTCCCTGAACTCAATAAAACTGACTGGAAAGTCTTCCCCATTTATTCTGACAATGGCTCCTCGGTAGTAGCGAGTGCAACGAACCTCTTTAGACGGGAGCGTAACCGTGAAGTTGGGTAGCTCATCAGCGTCTAGCCCCAACCTTCTCGCAAAAGATGCCGAGACAAAGGTATGCGAGGCCCCTGAGTCGAAGAGAACTGATGCCTCAATCCCATTAATCGGAAAGGTGCCGGTGAGGATAGTACCGCTGGCGTCGGCCTGTGCCTCTGTAAGTATGCTTACGCACCTTCCGTACCGAGTCCATGACCTAATTGTATTCACAAGCTTCATGAGTAATGATGGTATAACAAGAGTTGTAACAATTGATATGAACAACACTGTTATTTTATTAATAACCATCCTTTTTACAACATGTGCTTTAATCTTACATCTCATTCCTTATCCCATACTAACATTACATGGCTAATATTGTCTAAAGGTTAGGTTTAATCTCCCTGGTCTCATATGCGTCGCATTGATTACTACTGACGGTGTTGTATTTAGCTTAATTCTCTTAATCCCATGATACAACATCCTCGATTCTCCTCCCATAATTAATACATCTCCAGACTTAAGTACTAACTTATTTGCACGGTCCGCACGCTTCTGCTCGCCGTATAAAAACTCTGCCTCTTCCCCAATGGACCAAGACACTACGGGTATCCCTCTTTCGAGAGACTCCGTTGTCTCGTCCTTATCCTGGTGTAGTCCAAGTCGCCCATCTTTCTCGTAGAAGTTCACAATGCAAATCTGCTTGTATGTCTGGAATCGGTTCAGCTTCCAACTGCTGAGCGACTCCCATGACTTGTGTATTTACCGGATGGAACTCTTCGGGTATTCCCGGTGGTGAGACTCCATCTTGTATCCTCGTGGTTTGGTAGGTCTTGGGATACGGATTCCAATCCTTGCCTAAGCTCATCATCTTTAGCTTCATTCTTGCTCCCCCTGGGTACTCCGGTGTATAAAAACCTCCCGGTCCCATTCCTAGTTGACTGCATTTCCTGATGATGGCTGTTTGCGCTGCTGGTGTCAGGTATACCCTTAATAAAATCATACCTGGGCGGATAACCTGACATTGTTCGGTTGGAAAGACTCGGGTTTCGATGTCGGTGTTGACGGTAATGGGTAGCAAATGTTGAAGTATCCTAAGGTGGTAACAGGTTATGTCTTCCTTAAATTCTAGTCTTATCTTATTCTCACTTATCTT
Source organism: Limonium bicolor (assembly GCA_023374045.1). NCBI lineage: Eukaryota > Viridiplantae > Streptophyta > Magnoliopsida > Caryophyllales > Plumbaginaceae > Limonium > Limonium bicolor. Next base: position 437,688,741 of record CM041777.1, read on the forward strand.
ATTTATTCACTAAGCATGCATGTAATGAGGTAAGCAGGCAATTTTATTATTAAGTGGTCATAGCGGTACCTGGCCTCGATGAGGGTTCAGGCTCATCGTCCCGGTCCACCAGGTGTAGTGTAGGTCCCGACTTCTAGGCTACCCGTGGATTCTTGTTCGCCGCTTGCTGCGCCCCCTTCTGACCGTCAGAACCAGCTCCCTGATCGGTCTTAGTCTTAACCTTAAAACTGGGTCTGTAATTCTTACTCTCCGGGTTCCCGTAGCACTCATATGCCCGGTGCCCGAGTACACCGCAAAAATTACACTCCACCTTATTCCCCCTACAGTCAACTCCGGGGTGGTCCCCCTTGCACCTCTGGCAATAGTAGTGTCGTTGGTAGCCACCACCGGTTTCCTTTCCAGTCTCAGTACCTGATTACGCATCGCATCAGTGATTGTGTCTCAATGTTGTCAACCATTCTTATTTACTCAAGATGTATTTCCTTACCCTTTGGCGCCCTGGAGCGCAGGGGCTTAGCAGCATAAGCATAAGTCAGCTTCAGTGGCTCATCAGTAGCCTTCTCCTTTTCCTCCTTTCCTTTTTGGTTCTGGCTCTTTTGGGCTTGAGGCTGGTACTTCTGTTTCTTGTACCCACCTTGCCCTTGGTGTTCTGTACTCTTCCCAGCATTCTTTCTCTTGGCATTGTCCTCGTCCCTCAGCTGGACGGTTATCTCAACCTTAGTAGCGGCATGATAGCACTCCTGCTTCCCGAGGTATTAGTTCCTCTTATTTCTCACAAACTAAATCTTATTCACTTAATTATATCTTACTCATTCTTATTACCTGCAAGGTAGTATAGCTCGTCGGCCCCATGCCGTAGCGGAGTCGATGGCTAAGCCCGCCATAGAAGCGGTCCACCAGTATCTGGTCTGAATATCCAAGACCTGGCAGAAGACGGAGCAAGGCGGTGAACTCTGAGTAATACTCGTCCACCGTCATCTTGTCGGTCTGCTTGAGCGCATCCAACTGTAGGCGCTTCTTCGTCTGGACATGGGCGGGGTAGTACTTTGCTCGTAGCAATGCTGTGTACTGGTCCCAGCCGAAGTCTAGATTGGCCACATGCTCGGCCCCTCCAGCTTCCACCAATCGCCTGCTGCCCCCTTCAGGTAGAACGCAGCTAGACGCACCTTGATCCCAGCAGGGACGTCAAGGGTCTCAAAGGCGGTCTCTAGCTTGGAGATGTACGCCTCAAGCATGGCGGGATCGGTCTCCCCCTTAAAATGTGCGGGTCGAAGGTCTGCAAGGCTCTTCACCCAATTTGGTTCCCGGGGCTGTGGCGGTGGAGGTGGTGCACCCACACCGGCCTGATAGCCCATGTGGCCTAATGCGGCAGCTACGATCTCCGCGATCGTCTGCCCTCCCGGTATCTCTGAAGCATCGTCGCCTCTGCCACGGCCTCGGTCTCTCCGTCCTGACATCTGAACAATCACAACTCACATTAAGTTCGTATCCACCACTATTTTGGTTAACGAATTATAATGTCCGTAGACGGTAAAGATGATCCACACTTATTAGTGGTCATCTGACTCTACTCACACTAACAACTCACACCCTTAACCCATCACTTATTTCTTAACTTATATTCTAACTCGGTGGTTACTCATGTCCAGTATTTCTTGATCAGAGCGTAACTACGCTCTGATACCACTTTCAGTAACACCCCGTTTTAAGCCATTCGTGGTTATCGCAACTTAACAGTAATACACAAACGTCGCAGCGGAAATGAACTAATACCAGGACCTTGCCACGGTCTAATCAACAGGAAATACCGCTTCTTAAATATTTACTACCGCATAACCAAAATACATACACCAACCGAGTTTTAAGTATCTCCAAAACAACATAAAATTTCTCAAGTTCAACTATCAACAGACGGGTGCACAAGCGCTACCCGTACTCAAAATAAAGTCCCACCTAGGGCTACCCGCTCCTACTCTCGTGGTGTGACTTCATGGGCCGTTTACCTACAAGTGTAAAAACAGCCCCCAAAGAGGGTCAGCACGAATGCTGGTACGACCCTCTCGTGGCCCCCAAGCTAACGGGGCTACGACGACTAATTGTCGATAGCATGGAAGTTGATTAGCATCACAATCATAATATGAAACGCAATAAAACAACAAACCACAATGAACATAAATAGCTCATATGCAAATGAACGACTCAGGCGTTCCCTTAACAAATGAGTTAGTTCTTAACTCTTTAGATCCACAATCTCCTTAACCTTATAATTGTCAACCGTTCCACTATTAGATTGGTTAGCCCTTAATTGGTTGCTTATTTTTGTAGGGCTTGGTTAACCCTAGCCGGTAGCAGTGCACTATCCAGCAATAAGCAACCTTTCTTAATTTGTTGGGGATGTAGGCTTGATCCCCCCACGCCATCCTTAATGTGCCTCCCACCTCAAACAGTAGTCCGGGTGGTCGGGTCGGTTGTTGACCCTAGGCGACAAGTCCAACGACAAGTCTTATTTGGAAGTCGGATCTGATTCAGATACCGACCTCCCCCAATACACATGTGCCGGTACCATTCCGGATTCCTCACTCCCACCCCAAGTTTAGGTTAGTGAAAGTCTTAGATATCATGTGTCAGTTAAATCTTGACGGGTATTAACCAACATTCACCAATGTACAAATCCTCTCCTTAACTCAATGAGTATAAAGCTTAGTTAGTAGCTATCCTTATACCTCGTGGGTTAGTGTAACGAAAACACATACACAACGAGAACATTAATATCCAGTTACATGCTTTATCTTGTCTTAGTCATATCAAACAAACAAGTAGCACACAAGCCGAGGGACACCTCGTTAGCAAGCAGGTCACAAGAAAGACTGTACCGTTCACCGTCGCGATCGTTGGGTTTATCTCCTTCCAAGTCCCAATTCACAAGTCCTAAAACATTCATTCAGTTTTAGGTTATTATTCAGCTCAACTTAATACAGTTACTTACCTTCCTAGACACAACTTTTACCCATTGTTTTTCACTAAGCCTTATGGTTTTTAACTTAACTTCTAAGTGCATCATTTCTTCATATCTACTACACTTGTTCACCCACTTAATAACCATTACACCCACCAAACATGCCCTTAATAACCTTATAACATCAATACCTAATCATCCCCATCGTTTCCTAACATTTCCTAAGCTTAAACATGATTTTTAGAGTGGTCCGGGACCTTGTCCTCAACCTAAGTCCCGGACCTATACTTAGTTCAAACTCTCGGCTGTTTTAATGTGGTGGTCCGGGACTTTGTATGGGACTTAAGTCCCGGACCAATGCAAGCTAAAATCCTCGGGGGTAAATTAGGGGGTGGTCCGGAACTTCTTACAAAACTTAAGTCCCGGACCCTATGGTTGAAGCAACTCTCGGCATGAATTTTAGGTTGGTCTGGGACTTCACCCTGGACTTAAGTCCCGGACCAGCTACAGATTTCTTCCTTTTGCATTGTTCTAAGTTTTGTTACACTTGTTCTCTTCATCCTTAAATCACCCAAACTTCACACATGATCTTAGGCATATCCTAATACCAAAATAACATCCTAAACTTGCCCATCTCCATCTCTAACCTTATAACCCAATTTCTTACATAATCTCTTAACACTTGTAATATTTTCCTTAGGTTTTCTAAGTGGTGTTTCATACCTATCATAACCACTATGACAAAATGTTTCCTCAACATCATCTCCCAAGCATCTTTCACCATCTAAAATTCCTTTATGTAACTACTTGAAGTCTCCACACAAGTTTGTTCCTTCTCCTTTAACACATCATTTTCTCTTCTCCTAACAAGATTTGCATATATCCTAAACACATTCTCAAACTGCCTTTGGTGTATACCAAAACATTCTTTTGATTCCTAAATCCTCCATGATGATGCCTAAGTCATTCTAACTCACAAGAACACCTTGAACTCACTCTTTTCCATTAAAACAACCCCTAAAGTTCCCTAGTACTACCTTAGTCATGAAATTTCCCCAGAACATCTTAAACCCTAAGTTTCTCCATCAAATTTTGACATGGGTTCTCTAGTATATTGTTACACCTAAACACTTGGTTTTTCACCATCAAACAACCAAGATCACTCAAATTCTCATTACATCATCTTAACACACAATTTACACCAAAACTACCCATCATCATATAGTGTATAAACTTAAAATGCTTGGCACTTAGGCCCTTAAATGACAATAATCTTAACCAATGAATTTCCACATATATTTGCCTTTGACCTGCGAATACACACAACAAGGCTCCCATTGAAATAAAATGCTTCTTGTAATTCACCTCAACATTGTTTAACTATCTTTTTTCTCATTGGCTCCTTAGTCACAAGTTCTCAAACATAGTCATTGTTCCTCCTAGGTTATATATAGCCCTTTTCTAATGTAAACCCTAAGCTACACTCATCATATACCTAAGTCCCATCCCTTAATGCATTAAACACCTTAAGGTAAGACATTTACCTTGTTCTTTTTCAAGCTTCACAAACTTCTTCCTTAGGTTTTTCCTTGCTCAATCTCGGTCACCAAATCAAGTTCTCCTTGCCAATGTTCTAACCAACATTCAATGACTCCCATGAGTACTAAACAACACACTAACCTTAAGGAATAAAACCTAGGTTAAAAATGTGTTTTAAGGTATTAAATTGATTGTTTTACCTTGGTTTCTCAAGACAAGCTTGGATATGAATCAAGAAGGACCTCCTCTTGCCCTTGGAGAATAGGAAACAAGCTAGAACAAGGCATAAAAATGGAGCCCCATGAGTATAGATTTTCGGTTATGTGAAGGAATGGTGGAAACTTGATTTTTCTTACATATTCTTTACCTTAAGAGAATGAAGAAGCCAATGAACTCTCCAAACTTGGATTTCCTCCTTATATGGCGGTTTGGCTTGGCACCAAAATAGAGCTCTTGAAGTTTTGGAAAGATAGAAAGGAAGAGCTTGAGCTAACTAAGAAGAATATGTAATTTGTTTAGGTTTTGGAGCTAAAATGAGTAAGTAGTAATCAAAGGAAGATGGAACTTACATGGGGGCTGTTCTTCATGTCAATGGAGAAGAGAGAAAGCAAGAGAAATCGGTGGTGAGAGAGGAGAATGAAGAAGTGAGGAGAGAGGTCTACTAAGGTAAGATATTTATGTTAAAAGGTGAATAGTGAATTTACTTACTTTTGCTTTCTACTTTACTTAGCTAGATAAGTGTGGTGAGTCACACTTAAAAACCGGCCCCCTTGGTCAAATAAGGTATATTGTGGTCTTAGTTGACCATTTAATTGACTTACTTTGACTAATGTCTTAAACTAGCACTATTTGGTTACTATTCACTAAACAAGGCACATAATTGTGACATTTTTGATTTCCCATTGATTTAGACTTTCTAATATGATTCTAATTAGTACACAAATTAATTAAGGAGTAATCATGGGCATTTAGCCACTCAAAACCCCTTTCTAAGACAATTTTTCAAAAATGTGCTTTAAGACTCCTTAAAGCACATTTTGTGTTTTAACTTGTTTTTGAGCTTGGTTTTCTTTGGTAATTGGTTTAAAATGACAATTATGATATTACTAAGGTCTTAGAATGATATTTGGGTGCTCACCCAAGTCTCTGCAAGCTTAGAGCACGTTTTTGCTTAAACTGCTCTTTTGGTGTTTCCTTATGTTTTCTTTGATTAAAATGGTTTCTTAATGTTTCTAAGGCATTATTTAGCCTTATTATGTCTTAGTTTATCACTTAAACACCATATCTAAGTTTGGGGTATTTCAAATATATACAAATACAATCTTCACACTGTTCTATACCGAGTATCTACAATTCCCAAGTCTATCAATGACCTTCGGTCTTACAAATCCACAATACAACAAATACAAATTCTTAAACGACTACCCATACTCAATAGCAACCCCGTCCTACTCTCGAACGGTTGACGGCTTCAATGTACCTAGAAAAAAAAACGATGCCCCTAGGGGCTCAGCAAAATTGCTGCATATGACTTCTGCATACCCCGCGTACTAGCGAGGGTACGCCGACTATTTGGTCAAGAGCATGTGGTTCATTTAAATTCAAACAACATGCAAGGCAACAATACGTTATATATGTATATTGGCACAATCGAAGTTTCAACAATGAACACAACAATAACACTATCTAGGGGTTAGTTTAATATGTTCTTTACTTAGGCTTGAGGGTTTCTACCTCACTATGCCTTACTCAATTACTCATTGTCTTACCCACTCTCTTGGGTTCTCTTACTCACAATCTCAACAAGTTGTACAATACTCAACTCAATTCTCCACTCATACTCAAGTTCTCAAGTCTCTCTAGTTGCAACTCAATTCTCGATTCTCACATACTCAAATCGATACTCCAATACTCAAGTTCTCAAATCAATACTCAATACTCAAAGGCATCTTTTAAGTCTTAGCCACGACCTCCGGGCAGGGTCATACACAAGACCCACCACCGGGCTTACAAATACAAAAGGAGCTATGCATTTAGCTCCTCAAGTTCACAAATGTCCAATTCTCTACCGGACTTACTCAAATTCCCAAAACTCCACTCTCGGAGTCATTTCACAATCTCAAGGATTAGCCTAGAGGTATCTCTCTCGATAACATCTATTGGCTTAGAGAATTCCTCAATGTCTAGTATTCTAAGATTTAAGGCTTTACCCAACTTATTGAATACTCTCATGTTCGTGACATTGTTCATTTTAGTCGGTTCCTCTCATTGGGGTTCGACTATATCTCTAAGGGGTTTGGTGATCCCTTACCATGCTTTACTTTACTCAAGGTTCATATTTTGAACAATTATCAATCCTCTAGATAGAGGTTACTCATATACTTCCACTATTATTTATTGTGTGGATTAAATCAATTCGGTTTTCTAACTGTTATCGGGAGTTTACTACTCCCGTATAGTTTCTCACATTCTCTAGTGAGTTCGTAGGTTTATGTTATCATTTATTGTTTCGTTTCTGAATCTGTTTGCTTTGATATTTGATTTTGATGTGAATCTAGATTGATTTTGATATATGTTTTCACTCCGCCAAACCCCATGGTATTTTGTTTGATTGCCTATTTTGATATCAAAAGTGCCATGTTAACTATAATTTTGACAAACTAGTACTCTTAATTCGACGATTATGCTTTTGATATAGTGAATTGTTACTACTTTCGTTCTGATTTTGTTTTTTTATGTTCATAACTATATATAATTCAGTGTTTTCGGATTGACAATGACTGCAGGTGATTAACTGATATGATTTGGATACGTTAATCGTAAAAACTATACTTGATTTTGCCTACCACAAAAATCTTTCTTTTTTCCACCAAGTCGTCGCTTTTGGTTTGTACAGATTTCTATATTCTATCTTAGTGATTTGATACAAATTGATATATTCACGCTATTGTTTTCAAAGACTGCAAGTTATTGGTGGGCTCAGTTTTGTGTATTCGCTGTAATTATTTCAAAGATTACGACTGGTTTTGATATATGGTTTCAGATACTTGTCATACTATAATGGCAGGATTTGTTTTCTTTATATATTGCTAAAAGAGAGCATACTATTCATCGCAGATTTGTAAAACTATGCGCACCCTAATATTTTTTTGATTGTTACATTTGGAATTCTTTATACGTGAACTACAAACATTTGATCAATATTTTTTTTTTATATTTTAAATATATGTACTGTTTTGCATCCTGATTTCAGTACGGATTGCATGTCGTTATGATAGCGATTAGTATGGAATTATTTTAATGATTAATTTGCTATACTATATTCTTGCACATGTATAAGTCTGTGGTTTTAATTTTCTTGCGAACTGCCGCAGGTACACTATTTGAGTAGCGTAATATATGTGTCATTGAATGTTATGGAGTTGGGTTTTGGATATTTAAAGATTTCATATCGACTACTATATCTTATTACGGTTTAAATGCAGTACGTCATATATTTTTTCACCCTACATTAGATTAGTATAATGGTATTCGTTAAAATATTATGACTGCTTCATTTTTACAATAAGCATTTGGATTTTGAGATCTTAAAAGACGAACAGTAATGGCTTATCAATAACCGTTTATTAGTTTGCATTACTTTGTAGTCAGACTTTGCAAATTTGTTTTTATTACTTTGCGTATAGATATTATTTTAATAGAGTTTTGCTAACCGATTTGATCCTTTACTTATTTATATACATATAAGGAGTAGTATATGTATAACAATGTTAAGAACCAGCGTCGGAAAATACTATTATAATTTTAATGTTTATCGTGACAATGATTATATGATTATTACTATTTTTAATTATGTTTTTGTTAATGACTCAATGTATATTTTTATCATTACGCATATATATAAATATGTTTTTAGTGATTTTATGGAAACGACGCACACTGGTATATTTTGCCAAGAATGTAATTAAGTTCGTTCACTTTACAATCAACTATTCGTAAGTTTTGGTCAGCTATATGTATATACGTCTACGTTTATATGCGAGTTAAAGTTTGGTTTTGGGATTTGGACTATGTGAATATGTTTTGTGAAATAATTTGTTTTTGGGACCTAGTTTATTGCTTTCTGAGCCGTGGATGATTGGGTCGAGTTATCCGGTAGCGCGCTGTATAGGACATCCTTCTTTATCTGTATCACGGGTATCTCCCCGTTTTGTTATCTGGGGTCGACGGGCCCATTTTGTTATCTGGAGTCGATGGACCCATTCTGTTATCTGGGGTCTTCAGACCCGTTCTGTTATCTGAGGTCTTCAGACCTATTCTGTATGCTTTGAACTAGGGTCCCTTAAAAACTATGTTTTTGATAACGTTCTGATGTGTATAAGATTCTGATTTGCTTCTGTTCAGTTTTGAGCGATGGCAGCTTCTGACATGAGACACTGCTTTGTGCTTTGTCTCATTCTTTAAGTGTGGCTTCAGCTTCGTTTTGTCTTCTCTGTTTTGTCAGCCTTGGTTTATGGATTCCGTTTTGTGCAGATTAGATTTGTAATGCAAATGAGCTTTGTAAAGAAACTATGCTTATGTTTTGTTTCCTTTTTCTGATGGTTTATATGTGACTTATGATTTCTAAAAAGTCTTATGGTTTCTGTAAAAGTCTTCCATTGTCAAGCTATACCTTTGTAACCGCTGTTTCGCTCTACTTTACATTTAACTTTGTATCGTTTTGGGGTGCTTCCATTTGATTTGATTTTGAATCTGATGTGCTAACTTATACCTATATAAGCTATGTTCGGTAAAATTGTTTTGAGCATGCTTATGCTGATGAAGTTTATCACTTACTGAGCTGTGGCTTGCTTACCCCTATATTCCGTCTGATTTGCAGGTTTTAACTCCTGGTTGGAGATTCAGCTTTTGTGTTTGGTTTTGGCTTTTTGGTTTTGTACACTGTAATGTCGGCTTTGAGGCCCATTTGTATATAGCTTATGTTTGTATTTGACTTCTGCTTGTAATTTGTAAGACAAGTTGTAATATTATTGTTAATATATGAGTTTCAGTTTTGTTTTGGGTTTCGCTAGTGTGTAGCCTTGCATGTCTTAGGTAGCAAGCGCGCGGCGTGTGACGGGCTCAGAACCAGGGTGGTTTTGGGGTCGTTACAGTTTACTTCTTTGTTCTAACTCCATTTGACCAATATCCAAATCATTCCTAGGCAATCGCATCAACTATACCCAAGTCCAACTCTCATTTCCAAGCTTTTGCACACTTACTCTTTTCTAGCATTTCTAAGATCCTCACAAGTCATTTTGCTACAGATTTTTACACTCCTCTCCCTAGTTCTCCAAATACCAATTCAAGGCTATTAATCCACTATACTCAACATTATAAACACCTAGGTTCTCCAATTCACTAAGTCATCTTAAAACACTTATTTTTCTACCAAAATTTTGCCATAACCTCCCCATAAACCTAGCATTCTCAACTTCATCAATTCTCATCCTTTTCATTCATAATCTAGCCACACCCTTACAAGGGTCCTACCAGCACATAAACTCATTTCAAAATCCTCCAAGCATCAATATAAACACAAGCCTCACAACATTTGGCTCCAAGGCCCTTAATTCACAATTAACTCACAAATCTACCAATATCCAACCAAGCACACTATCACACATATTTTGGGTTTATTATTTCATTTAACCCATCCCAAATTCTAAAACAATTAAAGCAAGCTCCATGGTAGGTTTCTTACCTTAATTCACAAGTCTCTCCTTAATTCTCCTCTTGCTCCTCCTCTTCTCAATTTCGGTCAAGTGGGAATGGAGTTGCCAAACTCCATCCCAACATTCAAGAAACACAAAAATACACACAATTAAAATCCTAAACCTTTGGAAATTCTCTAATCCAATGAAGGAGCTGAAAGCACAAAATTCTAGGGTTTACCTTTGGAGTTTTATGAGGGGTTTTCACCCTTGAATCAAGAAGATGGTTCCACCACCATTGGAGGGTTGAAATGAAGCTAAAAAAAAGGAGAAAACAAAGTATCAAAGAGGGGCAAAATCGGTCAAGAAAGGAGGGTGGAGGAAAAATGAGTTTTTCTTGAATATTTTTACCTTAGGAGAGAGAGGAGGCTCCAAGCTACCCATTGATGCCATTTTTTCTTCAAATGGGGAAAACCCATGGAGATGAAGTTCTTCATTATCAGATTTTGAAAAGAGAGGAAGATAGAGAATGATGAGAGCATGAAGAATATGTATTTTGTTTTTCATTTGGAGTGGTGTAGCACCTTGGGCAATCTTGGAAAGTGGGGGAAGCCATTGAAGAGCTTCAAAATTGGCTCCAGCAGAAGAGAGGAGGAAGGTGATGGTGGGGAGGGGAAGAAGAAAGGAAAGAGAGAAATGAGAGGAGAGAGAAGAGGTGAGTGCTTTTTTACTTTTTGCACTTTTCTTTTTCTTTCTTCTTTTTCTTCTCTAGCTTATTAATGTGTGTGAGTGGGGGCTGTTTTACTAATTAAAACTGGCCCCATATATATGTACAAGCTGGAGCGTTTTTTGTCTTTTACAGAAAACGGTTGTTATTTTACCTAGTTTTAGCACTATTCACTAACCGGACCCGTTTTCCGGAATTTTCTCGTTTCTTTAATTTTAATGGTTATTATACTCTCATTAATTTTTATTTACAGTTATTTAATGAACTATAATTTTTACGGGTTCATTTGACCACTTAAAGTCATGTTTTCGGGTTTTCTCGAAAAACATGCGCTAAAGCTTTATTAGCATTTTAACTCATTATTTGGATCCGTTTTCTTCGGGAATTGTTCCCATATATTATTTAGGCATTATTAAGCCTTTAAAATCCATTTAATACTCTTGTCGAGGTCGTATTCCTCTTAGGGTCACTTAACGCTCAATTTAGCGTTTTTCGCTTTTTAAGCGTTTTTCTTGTTTCTTTTGGATTTATTATTTTTACCAAAATTCATTAGGCACTAATAGGCCCTCAATATCGTATTAGAGTAATTTAATCACCCTAATTAAGTCTGGGGTATTTCAACCTACCCCCCTTAAAGAACTTTGCCCATAAAGTTAGTGAGTCTAAAATTGTTAGTCACCAAGGTACTCAATGCTAAGGTTATACTCTCTTTATAACCTGTCGGGCTCCAATGACTAACAGAATACATACCACACATTCACACAACATGTCAAGCATGCATAGCAACCAAAAATATCATTGTCCAATCTCTCAATGGGGGTCCATCCGTAGACAATTAGGCACTATGTCCTCCCCCATATCGAGTGATCCCTCAAGTACCGGTCACGTTTGAACACTTACGCTCTCTGGTTCACGGCCGTCATGACATTGAGCACTTACTATTTCTGGCTCTACGGTCCTTTGGTTCTTATCAAATTCATTTGCACCTCTAGAGAATCCTCAAGCTCCAACATGGGTACTCTTCCCTGACCGGACTACTCATATCCGGTGACCCTTGGACAAATACAAAACACACACTACAAGCGTCCTACAGGTCACTTAGTACCCTTGCTCGTCCGTTGTAGTGGTTTCAAAACTATTCATCACTTCCACCGACTCACAACTAGCTTCACCTCCAAGGTTTCAACCCGATACCGGTGCCTAGCCATGAATGATCCACTAGTGCCCGTGGGAGCGGTTTCAAAACCGATCCTCATTCTCAAGTTTGAAGAATTCATTTGTGCCAAAACCAATTTGGAAATTCATTTTGAAAACTTCAATGCAACTCCAAATTCCAATTTATGTTAGTTTCACCTATTACTAGTGTGATTGCTTGTGGCCACTTATACGGAGCTTCAAGAGTCATTCAACCCCAATGTGATCAGCATTGGTGTTGAACTATCTATCCACCCCACTTTGGTGTTCGGTTTCCCTTGATCGCTAGCAAACCAAGTTCCACCTCCCACCCCAATTCACCCAATCAAATAGTCAATCATTAACTTCATTTTCTATGTTCTTACTCTTTCTAGTCATAATCATACAACCATACATTATCAATTTCTAAAATCCATTACTCGTTACTACTCATCCCAGCAATTATAACTCAATTAGCCTCCTCATCAATTGTTACTTAATTATCTCCAACTACTATACCTAAGAAATTCACATGTATAACTCCAATTGATATTCTATCCTCAAATCATTTACAAGTCAAATCAATTCCTATCCTCAAATTATTCACAAATACAACCAACTCAAATTACCTAGGGGACTCACTTCCCACTAGGTTCAACATCGGTTTCATACCGATTTATAAACATACTCACTTCTCCAAACTATTATCAATCGGGGTTCTCATTCCCCATGGAGTTTCTCTACTCCATTCACCTCAATCTCTCACAATCAATACTCCTTTCCACTTCAAATCTCACAATCAACCTTGATTACATTATGAATGGTATACATATGTTTATGTAACATAAGTACCAATCATCAAGCAAAATCTTTTGCACTATGCGCATTGTAGTTTACGCACTATCCTGTAAAACATACATTTCGCGGTTTTCACCCTACCCCCCTTTAAAAGGGATTACGCCCACGTAATCTACCATGTGTCAACATTGGACAGTGGTCTAAGGCGTTTAGCCATCATGGAGTGTTCAACTTCCATGCGGTCTATTATACAATGTATTCTAGTCAAAGGGTCTAAACCGTATTGTCGGTTAGTCCCTGCATGAAGAATTTTCATCGGAGTTTGTTTAACTTTTAACCAGTTTTGGTTCTAGTCTTAGAGGCTTCAAGGCGTTGATAGTTAGCCATTAATTCACTAGGTATATCAGACTTTAGAATTTTGGGCCCACTAGCTTCTGATGCGCGACCCTGATAACTTTGGTTTATTTGCCCTTATCGTTATCCTTAATATGTTATACAATATCCTTTTATCCCTTTTTATCTTGGGAATAAGGTTCATTCATCAAGTGTGGTATTCTTTTACCGTACGCGAACTCAATGAGTTACAGGTTTTCTATCACTGCTGGAAAAAAAAAGAATAAACAATGCTTAAATTTGTCATTTAGAACGTTTATTTAGAGTAGTTTATTCGAGTGACGCAAATGATCAAACACTTTAAATGACGCTTGCAAAGCGTTCTTTATACTAGCTTTAAAGAACGCTTATTTGCAAAGCGTTCTTTATAATGCGAGAATGATGGGAACATAAAAAAAACGTTTTAGCCTAAAAAGCGTTCTTTATGCTCAGTTAAAAACAACGCTTATCACATATAAGCGTTTCTTATGATGGTTGGAGGGAGAGTTTAAAAGAACGCTTATATGGATAAGCGTTCTTTATATCTTCTTTTTTTTTCAGAAATCTCTGTTCCAGCAAATGCTACAGATATCATCACATCACAGATCAATTAATGCATTGTTGCATTTTCAACACAGCAGAAGCCATCACAACGTACAACTGTAACAAAGAAATTAAAATCTCTATGAATTAAATTTACAGCATTCCAGGCCAATTGCAACAAATCAGCCAGTACTATTAACAGAGATTAATTTGCCAGTATTAGTACCAAACATGCAGACAAAATTTAATTACAGTTAAAATCCAAACACAGATGGAAGCTACTAAGTATTATGTTGTACTGCAATCTGTAGAACTTTGATAATGCAGGAAACTACATTTTTCATCAACACAACGCAAGTGCATGTACTTGACATATATAATGCAACAAACTGCATTTTTATAGATGCAAATTGGTTGATCAGTACTTCAGACAACTTCAAACAGTGCGCAACTGATCATGACTCCTGTTCATCTTCATTCAGTATTGCTTTCGTCCAGTAAGCGCACATGTGCTCCTTGACAAGATCTAGATCACCAGCTGAATAAGTACCTCCTTGTTTTTCAAAGAACTGAATAAGCTGCACGCAAGAATTATAAAAGCAATTAAGTACACCATTTAAACTTATCCAACCATGCAGAAACAGTTAAATTACCAATTCAAACACAAAACTTATAACACATACTCCAATGTCATTACTGATTTTGTTGATTTTGGACGCGATGTCGAACATGTATCGCATCACAAAATATCCACAACTGCTGCTATCCGGTTGCCTGTGACACTATTTTCAATAAAATTATATTATTATATATACACACTAATATACAAAATATATTTAAGTATGCATTTGTAAATTAATAGAATGTTTTTTTACCTTTTTCATATACTGTATATTCAAAGGAAAATTCATCTGATTGGCATTGACCATACCATCTCTAAAACAACTGAAATTAATTAAAACAAGCATTAATTTAAGTGACAAGTCATCAAAAAAGGTATAAAATTTTATTTTTGAAATGAAAATATGCACAATTTACTTACTTTGTCAGCAGAACAGAAATGGAGACGTTTCTCCTAATTCCACCAATAGGGTCAATCACTATACAGGATGATGAGTAAGTACACACCACTAACAACAACCAATGATTTCTACAAGTTTCAAACAACAACAATCAACTTCAACTTCGAAATATATATGAGTTAACATAAAACAAGACAAAAGCATAAGGTGGTCAAGCACGCTTACATCTGATGATATGGTATGAGCACAAATTTGCTTTTCCTCTTTACCGCCGCAATTATGGCATTGTGCATATGGCTCTGACACGCAACACCGTCTCTTATAGCTTCATCAGAAGACATGATTTGTGGACATAGGAAGGTGATCATATTTTCCAGTTTCTTTCCCACCAGCTGTAGACACCAAAAATTCTCACCCCATAAAGCAAATTCCGAAATAATAAGAGGGGTCGTCACCTTTCCTTTTTCAAAACATATTAGCGTGCGTGCTAAGACGAAACCATCATTTTATAATCTTTTTCAAAGCATTTAAAAAAAAAACACAATTCTTCGAAAATGAATTTCCATCGACAGTCCAGTTTCAAGGTCGTCCCCTTTTTGTTTATTCACTTATTTTACTATCTTATTTTGTTTTGTTTATATTCTATTTTATTTTATTTTATTATTTTTATTCATCTATACACCTTTTCCTATATTTTATTTTATTCTACTATTAACATTGGTATTTTTATTATCATTTTAGTTCAGTTCTATTTAGACACTTTTATTTTCATCTTACAAACTCAATCCAGTTGAACTCCTAGCCCAGGCCCTTAAACCCATTCAAGCCCCTAGTATTGGACCTACCAAGCCCAAACAACACAAAGCCCACCAAAATAAACCCTACTGTTCCCTCCATCTCCATGATCGCCGCCATCACATTCGGATTCCCCTCTCGATCTCCATTTTCAGAAACGACCATCACCGTCAATCCCACTCAAGTTCCTTCTCTGAAGCCGACGCACTACCAAAAAAAACAAACATTTTATCCCCGACCTCCACTTTTGAATCGGCTCTTCCTCCCTCGGTTCCATCGAGCCACCATCACCTTCTTCTTCCTTCGATATACCTCTCACCCCAGCTTGCGTTTGGTGAAATCAAAATGGCGAACGGGAACATACATTCTCTTCGCCTCTCAACCCTTCGCTGCACCATCCGTAATGTCGCAACCTACCTCACGAACAACGGGTAAGCACCCACCGCCTCTCTGTCATTCTCGTCACTCTGGGTACCCTCCGTTTTCCTCTCGATTCGAAGGTATTCTTTTCCGTAAAACTGGCGTTCACTCCTTGCCGGCCTTGGGAGTTAGCGTCGATGAAATAAAAAGGAGCATCTCGTAATGTATGTGCAGTTATTTCTCCCCTTGTGTTCGATTATGATTGTTACAAAGTCCTGCATAAGACTTGCCATCTGGTTAACTTCTCACTCAGTTCAGTTCTAAACCTCGATCTGGTATCCTGCGAGCTTGCATTTTGCTAAGTCTACTTTATGTATCGGTTGATTCTCTGAAGTTTCATTATCTAAATATTACTGTGGCTGTAGATCATGTTTATTACTCTCGGTTGTGGCTGGCCTGACCAGTGGGTATATGCGGTTTTGATGGTGTGACATTGTCGTGAGTATGCGATTTTGGTATATTGAACAGTTCTGAGGTCTGAGCTTGGTTAAAACTAGGTTTTGCTAAACCACTTGCGAGATCCATTCAATTTGTTCGTTGCTGATGGTTTCAGATTTAAGAGTGCATCACCTCTGATTCGGGTGTGATATTGCTGTTAACTTGGTAACTGATTTTGACTCCTAGCTCGGCAGATTAAATCAGATTTGTTTATTGACTTCATTTTGTCGGGTTAGAACTTGTGAGCTCGATTCTCTTTCTTATTTGCGGCTTACTGATGTTGGATTTGAGTTGCGGTTGAATATTTTCCCCTTGCGTCTTCATCGAAGAGTTCAGAAGACCGTGTGTGTTTAGGTTTCCTTTTGGGATTACACCCTTGTGTAGTCCTTGTTGGTTTGGAATTTAGTTTGCTTTGTGCACATGCTCGTTGCCAATCGGTATTTTTAACTGATCCAACCTGCTCACACTCTTGTTTCATGCCTTGACTGAGGTACACTCAAGTTCAACTGAAACTTGGTTTGGACTTACCTGACTGGAGTCGACTTTGAGCTTGGCAATTTCACCATGCGGTTGCGCCTTGGGCATGGCACGTCCTCATGGGTTTGGAAATCTGTATTTTTTTTTAGGCGGTGTTCTTGATCATAATGCAATTGCCTTTGATGTTTATTACCCCTCGCATATTATATCTGGTGGGAAGTTCCATTCGGCAGCCTTTGCCTGACCTGCTAGCTAATGCCTGCGATTCACTATCTGATGAATTTGACGACCCTTTTAACAGGCCGAGTGTATTTGTTTGGGCTGATAGATTTTTTGAGTTGACTGTTGAATACGAGTGTTCACTTTTGCTATTGGTTCTGGATATTTGCAATTAAAATATTGCTATGGGCCCCTAGCCTTTTCCGGCCTTTTGGTGAATTGGGGCCACGCGTGGATTGTCTTCTCCTCTGGCAGCATACTTGTTGCGCAATCATACATGAAATCTGATATGCCCCTTGTGCTATTTTGACTCTACTTGTGCCTTACCTCTCGGTTTTATGTTCTGGCTGAGCTCCACATGGGTTTGGAAATTTCATTCAGCTTCCAATATTTGGTTATTCGATTCAATCTGCTCACTACTACACTTTGTGTCTTGACTGAGGCACACGTGCGATCGACTGGACCTACGATTCGGGTCTTACGGCTTTACTTTGGATCATCTGGGCTGACTGCACTCATGCGCTTTGGGCTCATCCTCTCTCATGGGTTTGGAAATTGAGTTGTTCAATTCCTTTTTGTCACGCTTTATTTATCTTTGATATTTAATTGTCCCTTGCGCATCGATACTGGTTTGGAAATTGGTTTGAGACTGGCATTACTTGACCCTTGTGCTTAGATAAGAACGTGGATTGAGTTATAGTTGCCCCTGTGTTATAATTGGTAGATAAATCACTCGTTGGCCGGATGGTCCCTATTAATTCTTCATCTCGGGGGGAAATGATATAAATCCTTCTAGGTATGATCCCACATGACTCACAACTTTATCTCTTTGATACTACACTTCGGTTTGAGTCATAATCTAAGATGACGAATTAATTTGTGTAGCAACCCCAGTGTTTGATTTATCTTACAATTCATAGCATTTGCTGGCAGCTTGAAACTCTTTTCTATGTTCTCGGTTGGGGTGTGGGAGATGATTAGATTGCCCCCTTTCCTCCCATTGAGAGGGGCCGTATGATCCCATTGCACACCCCAACCCTCTTACATTTCATTACTAACTACTCTCGTATTTTTGTCTTTGTTCCTTGACATGTACATAATGCTCGTGGAACGGGAAATTGCTATAAGACTGAAAAATGGGACTTTGGGCTTGGACTATCAGGGTCTCCACTTCAAACACATGTAACGGTTGGTGCACTTCTTGCTGATCCTTTCAGCTCAAGTGAGGCGGCGTCGATGCGACCCCCCATAGCAGCTTTAGATTTAAACTTTTCACTTGTATTTGTATCAATTTGTAATTCGTTTGTTGTTTTCGCTTTCGGTTGTTGTGTGGTGACTTATTCATTTTTGTGATTTCATCCCATAACTGTTACATCATTCTCTCGCTTACAACCTTTAATTAAGATAGTAAATAGGATTAGACTAACAATTGATTAGCAACCCTTGAATAATACTGATTCGCTACTTAGATAGCTTTGATGATTCATTCTTGTATATATATATTTCTCGTACTACTTCTGAAATTCTTTTCATACGTATATAAATTAAGTTTTGAAATCCATGTCCACATGTATGTAATTACTTAGACAGATTCTGAATTCTTTTCTTACATATATTTGCTTCATTCGGATAGATTTGAAATCCATGTCAGCATGTATATTTGTTTATATAGCCTTGGAAATTCATCTTTACATATCATTTCATCAGTCCTTGCCTATGATTTTGTAAAGTGTATGGACTGATCCTGTTTGGATCCATGTAACTCTTGGCCCAAATCTAATGTTGTTCAGGTTCGGTCCATAACCAACCAAACGGGCTGGAATAGGTGGCCCTAGCAAGCCAATTAGGTTGCCCATTTTAGAAAAGCCCTAGGTTTGGGGTATCCTCAATGCATACGGGTCCTAGACACGATCCATGTGAGGAATACCCGTTTCCCTTAAAATTTTCCAAATCATCATCTAAAGTCAGAATAAAATTCACAATCAATCAATCATCCAATTCCAAATCAATTTAAAGATCCAATGAGGCAAACTCCACTTCAAAATCAATCCCTCTCAAACTCTCTCATCAAACACACTCAAATCAACTCTCAAACACACTCAAAATCAAACTCTCTCATCAAACACACTTCAAAATCAAACTCTCTCATCAAACACACTTCAAAATCAATCCCTCTCATACTCTCTCATCAAACACACTTCAAAATCAAACTCACTCATTAGACACACTTCAACCTCACGAAGCATTTGAAATTCTTCCAAAAGTTCCAAGATCAAACTTCAAACTCCTTCCAAACTCCAATTGCCTCATAGCTTCAAATCATATTCCAACTTCAATTTCTAAGGCTAAATCGAGCCCAATTCTAAGCCCCAAATCCAACTCATTCATAAGGCCCAATCCGGCCCATATTTCAAGGCCTAAACCTGGCCTAATTTCAAGGCCCAAACCTGGCCCAATTTCAAGGCCCAAATTCGGCCTATTACCTTAATTCGATCCCGATTTAGTTTCAAATCCAAACCCGAATCAAATTCAAGTTCAATTTCAATCCAATTCAATCAAATCCAATTCCAATCCGGACTCAATTCAATTCATTCCATTCAATTCAAAATTCTTTTCATTCCCAATTCAATTCAACTTCATTTCCATCCCAAATAATTCCAAACGTCGTAAATCTCAAACTCCTTGAAACTCCAAACTCCGGAGAACTCAAGCATCTCGAATCTCTAAGTGTCTCAGCAGCTCAACAGACTCGAATGTCTCAACAGCTCAACATACTCGACCGTCTCAGCAGCTCAACAGACTCACCGTCTCAACAACTCAACAGACTCGAACGTCTCAGCAGCTCAACAGACTCGAATGTCTCAACAGCTCAACAGACTCGACCGTCTCAGCAGCTCAACAGACTCACCGTCTCAACAGCTCAACAGACTCGAATTTCTCCGCAGTTCAACAGATTCGAACATCTCAATAGACTCATCAAATTCAAACACTTCAAAAATCTTCAGCTCCTCAAAAAAGCCGAACCTCTTGAAATTTGATAACCCTTTCAAGCCTCGAACATCTCACAGACCCGAGCGTCTCACAGATTTCATCATTTCAAGAATCTAAATGTCTCATAGAGTTGAGCATCTCACAGACTCTCACACCTAAAACTCCCAAAACTCCCAAATCCCCAAAGGCCCTGAACTACGTAAGGTCTGATCTCAACAGGGAGTTGAGTACGTAGGCAACCCACACAGGGTGCGACCCCACATCAATCAAAATGCCATTTTCACTCAGCCATCTCACCTCCGAACAACCCCGTATTGTCTCACAGACCCGAGCGTCTCACAGACTTTGTCATCCCAATGACTTGAATGTCTCACAGACCCGAACATCTCACAGACCCGAGCGTCTCACAGATTCGAGCGTCTCACAGACTTCGACATCTCAAGGTTTCAAACGTCTCATAGACCCGAGCGTCTCACAGACTACCCCCTCAAACCCGAAACTTCAAACACCTCCAAAGTCCTGAACTACGTAAGGTCTGATCTCAACAGGGAGTTGAGTACGTAGGCAGCCCATCTAGGGTGCGACCCCATTCCAAACAAAAACCCTTTCCCCCCTCTGAGGTGGCTCTCATATCTCTTAAAACATTCAAACCTTCTTCGGTTCCCACAAATTTCAAACCATCAGACTCTAAGTCTTGTCTATTCATTCAACCTCAGACTTTTCCAAATCTTCATTCTATACTCATCTGAATTCCCCAACTCCTCTCATTAGTGCTAGCTTGGCAGAAAAGCTCGCCTTATCCACTCTCTTTCTCTCTTCCTGTCCTAATCCTATCCTTTGGCTTTAAATTGAATCTCTCTAAAAAGGTTTTGAAAGAAGACAATCTTGACAATTGGAGACCGAGGTTTCCTCGGGCACCAATCCAAAGTCGTGGTCGTTGCCACTTCTGAGGGGTGTAACCCAGTGCGAACCCAACATAGAATCTCTGCAAATGACCAGTTAAGTCCTATCCATAGGCAACAACTTCAGAGTCAACCAACGGTTCTTAGAACCCTTTCCCTTCCTTCCTAGTATCTTAGGTCAAACTAGGTGGCGACTCTAGTCAATTCCGCCTTATAGAGGCATAAGTCCGCGTGGAGCCCATCGAGAGCGGGGTGGTGCACACTTGCACTTCCCTTTATGCTTTCTGGGAAAGACGGACGATGTAGTAGGTATTTGAGGGATGCCAAATAACGGGTTTTCACCCTCCACAGAATGGCATTTCTAGGATCTAGGCTTCTAGTAGACCATATTTAGATAGACCCCCCTCATACCGAAAAATCACCCTCCACAGAATGGCGACTCTGCTGGG
Organism: Limonium bicolor; assembly: GCA_023374045.1. Lineage (NCBI taxonomy): Eukaryota > Viridiplantae > Streptophyta > Magnoliopsida > Caryophyllales > Plumbaginaceae > Limonium > Limonium bicolor. The sequence goes on from CM041777.1 coordinate 437,710,255, forward strand.
GAAAACTTGAGTAAGTTTTTCTCAAACTCAAGGAAGACTGAACTCCATTCAAAATTGTCAGGATTCCCAACTTCTTTCAAAACCTTCAAGAGATTCATTTCAAAGCCGCTAGGACTACTCTACTCCACACTTAGAGTGTGCACTGAGAGGATAGTTAGGATGAGAGTTCAGAGTTCGAGATTGGCCTTGAGTGCCATATGTGTGCTTTACCATTTGCATGCTTCACTTTTGTGTGTTTATTGTTGTGTGTTTACTGTCTTATGTTTACTGCTCTTCATGCATGACATAATATTTATTGCTTATTTATTGCTTTTGTAAATGGGGCCTTCCTAGAAGGAGTCAACCCATTGTTGCATCGGGTAGCATAGGACATGCATTCCTCTGTGTCACCCGATTTGTCCACGAGTCACGGGATCCCAACCGGTCCACGGTTGATTCCCCATGAGTTGGGTCCTTCCTAGAAGGAGTTAACCCACGAGGTAATACGGTCCAAGACCAACGCCTTGAAGCTCATGATCCAAAAATATCCTCCATTACCCGAGTCTAAGCCAGCATATAGTGAGCCATGAGCCTTCAGTGTCCAGCTGCCTTATCCGGTGTCTAGATGGGCTTATGGGTAGTCACCCCCTTGTATGCCGCTGTCTGACCACCCTTTGCCTTACCCTGAAGATTGCATGGGCTCAGTTCTCCATGATTCCTCTGCACCACGGGTGTCTTTAAAGCCCAATGTCGCGCTACAAATTCATAGCGGATCCCGTATTTACGGATACCCATACATGACAAGCGTAGTCAGCGAATAATTTGGACTTTAGACACACCTTATCGTGCAGACGAGGGGAGACCCGTTCCCATGCAGTACTTCCCCAAGTTTCCCAAAAGTGAGTATGTTGTGATAATCCCCGGCCGTGGCTCGTGTGACTGTATCACTTCGGGTATCCTGACCTTTCGAACTTAAGCACTCCGGACTTTCTTGATGACGTGCCCCACAAGGCATAACAGAGATAAATCCGAGAGATGAACAGTGAAGGAACGACGGTTCCCCCGGTGGTATGGAAGCATTGATTGACCTGGAAGGTGATTATCCCAATCATTCACACTCAGCTCCACATAAAATCAGCCACGATTTTTATTTTGCGCTTACATCTGTGTGATCACGTTTCAAAAATGAGCAAAAATTTGAAAATGAATCAGTTTGAACACTCTAATGAAATCTCTTCAATGTCGTTCATCTCGAATGATTTCCAAAAAAAATAATGATTTTCAAAATTGTTATATCCAAAACAGTTTTCAAAATCGATTTCAATCAAAGTCTTCCAGAAAATAAACTTTGTCAAATAGTTTGCAAAGACCAGATTTCAAAAATCTACTGTTTACAAATGATTTTTAAACACTACTTCTCACAAATGTTATTTCAAAAAACTATTTTCAAAAACAGATTTCAAAAGCCTACTTTCTACAAACGAATTTCAAACAACATTTTTCACCAACATTGCTTCAAAATAGTTTTTGAAAACAGTTTTCAAAGTTTATTTTCACAAACGTATTTCAAAATAAATGATTTAGTCCCCATGTTGCGACCCGCTATTTTTGAAGTTCAACCCACCTTCAAGAGTAGCGGTCATTACCGTGGAGCGTACTAGTCATTCGTGTTTTCACATAAGTGGTGGATTTTCACAAAGAACTTGTGCTCGATCATTCACCTTTCCTTTCTCAAAAAACGCCCCTTATTTCCCTCGTCGGAGCAGATGGAGCGCATGAAGATCAACAGCTGCATTCTGAACCAAAAATCAGAGGTGCACCAACCCGAGTCGAGCGACATGAAGACCAGCAACGATTGTTCGAGTTCAAATTTTTTGAGAGTCAGAAGAACACCAATCGGTTTTGTTTGATCACAATACCGCTTCGCTGCAAGAGCCAGAAGATGAGCGAGTAGCCGGTCAAGATCCCGAAGACGAACGAGTGGCCAATCAGAAGCCCAAACATGAATGAGCTGCCAGTCAGAAGCTCAAAGACAAAGCAGAAGAATTCGGGAGAAGTTTTTATACTCAAACTCCCCCATTTAATGACTTTTAGAATTGATGTATAGGTTTTCCCCTAGCATTCTTTTCTCTCTTGTCAATTTCTGAATAGATTACATGTATAGGTTTACATGTTCCCTTTGAATTTATTTAGATCAATGTGTATAGGGTTCCCCATTCCCTATTTTATTTGCGAATGATCGAACATCAAAATTTCTATTGAGAAAATCCACCACTTTGAAAACACGCGTTTTCAAAATTGTTTTTCTAAAACTTGGTTTCTTTTGGCATGCACGAATAGAGAGAAGAACGAATAAGGAACGACTCCTCACAGTTATATATCATTCATCAACTTTGCTTTATGGGGCGAGAATTCGTGGTATCTACAGGAGGTATCCCCTAAATAAACAACACCAACAAACGCAATCGAGCACAAAATAAATAGCATGCATTGCATTCATTACAAAAAGTCCCTGTATTCTCAGTCAGTTCAAATTCGTCAAACATACACAAGGCCTGTCGACCTCAGAAAAATTACGTAATCACGCGAATCATTGTCACCACACCACACACCAGCCTTCATCCCAATATCTCAACCTCCAAACTAATCTTCAATAGGATGGTGAAGAACACTAGAGAGTTTGAGCCTTTTCCAAACCCAGAATCACCATGGGCACCAGTGACCAGAATGATTAAAAAAAAAGAAGAAGAAGAAGAAGAAAAAGAAGAAGAAGAAGAAGAAGAGTGCAGTCGTTTCCATATCGTGGGGCTACCATGCGGGAGTTGTCACTCCCTAAAATCCAAAATCCAGGAGCCAATCACCAACCCGACCTCGCTTGAGAGTTACTTCTTAGACAACAACCCCAACTGTTAGACCATATCCAAGACCGACATTGACGGGATGAATTTCATGGACCATCAACTAGAGCCGACTCAAGTGAGACTAGGTGTAGCCTCACCACTCATGCATTGCATCCAAAAAAAAAACAAAAACACAAAAAACATTCAGTCAACCATCTCAATTCATCATTTTCATCATTTCATGCATCCTATACATAGTAATTCCATATTATCACAACACATTGCATGGTAGATCGTTGCATTTGCATACTCCCGTATCGAAACGACATCTTTGGCGAAAATCTTGATTGATTGTTTGAATAGAGCGCGTGAACCACTAAACTCTCGACCCGTCAATGAACACAAGGGTCTCATCAAAATCAGCACCACAAACAAGTGAGTAGTGTGCGAAGAGGTATTTTCCCTTGAATTCGAATGAGGATAATGGACAATCCATGAGCGTTGAGGGAAGGTAGAGAGAGCCAATCGAGGTAAAACCACGAGCGACATGTGTATTCCTTCATCACATGGAGAGGCATGATTAGAGTGAGATCATGTCGATACAGATACGAACTGTGATTCATGCAAAGATCGAGAAGTAGTGAAAACAATCATGACTAATGAGAATGACGAGGCACATAGGAACAAAATCTCCTCAAAACCAAAAGCTTAATTGCCCTGTACATAATCCCTTAGTGAGCCCGCTGAGCCTTTCATGAAAAACTCTTTCTTTAGAAACTCCCAACATTCCAACCCACGTACTACACTACTTGCCCTTGCAATAGAGGATCTCAAAGAGCGGAGCCATGGTCCTCCCCACCATCTTCCACAAAACAATGAAATGTTCGAAGAAATCTTGAGTCATTCAACTCCAAGGCCAAACACCAAAGGAAAGCCGAAAATGTTCAAGAAGATCGATAAGTCCTGAACTTTGAAGCTGAAAGCCAAAATGCAAAGCAAAAAATGCTGAGGAAGTTGATGAGCCAAATGCAATTCAAAACACCAAAATGAGAAGAAAGTTCAAATCGTACGCAAAAGGGCAAGAAGGAGAAATCCAAACCAAAAGGACCAATGATGTCCTAAAGAAACGATAAGGGGTTATCAAAACCCGTATAATCATTCCACCCACATCAAAGGTAAACATGTCCTCTATTGCACAAAAGCTCCACAATTCCCAAATTGATCCTCATCCCATGTGACATACATCTACCCCGCATCCCCGTTATAACCCAATAATGTTAGTTAATGAGCGTTAACTGAAGTATCGGATCTGAAACACATGAATCATAAGTTTCGTCTTGTTATCAACCTGTCCCACCGTTATAACAAAGGACCATGAGCGATGAGTGTGACCTTATCACAAGGTCTTTAGAGTGCGAGTGACTCTTTGATCTAAGCATTCATAATAACAGCCTACCCATTGCAGGTGGATGAATTTGTAGGATCGGAAAGTCCAGAACCTCAAAAGAAATTCTAAGGAAAATACTGCTCCTAGCATCGAGAGGAACATCACACCATTAGCACACACGACCATACCCACGAGAGATTGACCCACATCCCTCCCTGAGAGGAAAGTGATTCACGCATTCTAGGTTTCAACAATCACTCAAGATCGGATCGACCGAGATACTATATTCGTAAACCTCATAGTAATAGAGATAGAGCCATACCTTCAAAAGAAAAAAAAACTATATATGCATCTTGCATCTAGCACTAGTATTTGCATGCATCATAACCATTTCATTCCCTCAGGCATCCGCTGGCAAGAACTCTACCTAGTCTCGCGTGAAAATTGACTTCAGTTGCGGTTGTAGAAGCATAACTTTAGATCAAAAGATGTCAACTTGAGCCATCCCAGACCATCATCAAGCTACTCGAACCATCTCGGAGCATCCTGGGCTATCCTCGAGCTACGTAGAACCAAACTAAAGCCATCCGAGGCCGTACGAAGACAATTCCGGAGCCATCCAACGTCATGCTCGAGCCTCATCAACACCAATATCCAGAATCAAAGTAGAGCTATCCGGAGCCATTCTCATACTTTGAAACCATCCTTGGAATTACACAGGGGTCATCCTAACAGTCCGAGAACAATACGGGAGCCACCTCAAATCCAAGTCAGATCTATTTATCACCGAGGTCTTGCCTCAGAATTTCGAACTACGTATGGTCTGATCTCAATACGAAATTGAGTACGTAGGCAGCCCGCCCAGGGTGCGACCACCACACAGGCGAAAGTTCCCCTTTCTTTTCCTCGTCATCACCAATGGAGGCATCTTGTAGCCTCCCCGAGCCATCCGAGCTATCACGAAGCCACCTAGAGGAATCTAAGCCGCAATGACCATACCAAAGCCATTCATCTGCAACCAAAAACTATCAACCACAGTAAATCACATCGACTCACCACTCGTTCAAAATCCATACCAAAACTATTCATCCACAACCAAAAAATTGTCAATCACATCAAAGCACACAAATCACATCGACCCACCTTCGACTCAAATCCAAAAAATCGAAACCCACCAACTGTCCCAGAGTCGTTGCTCACAATGGGACCGTGAGATCATGTCGGAGCCATCCGACCACACTGGAGCACCGACCCACAGGAGCCATCCGATCATACCGGAGCCCTCGGATCATATCGAAGCCATTCAGCCATATCAAAACCACAGAGTTCCCAAAGTCACCCAATCACAAAAAACCATCCGTTCAAAAACCGACCACAAGATCACAAAAACCAAAACAAATACTCAAGAACCATACCGGAGTCATCACGAAACTCTGGAGCCAAGAGTCCTACCAAATCCCGAGACTATAGTGCACATCGGGCGAGACCACCAAAAACAAAACCAAAACACAAGTCCCACACTGACGAAGTCAAGGGCTACATCAACAAAAAAAAAACATTCGACCATCACATCCCTTACGGAAGCAATCAAAAAGCATCCAATCCAGGATCAATCCACAATCAAAATCATCCTTCGACCAACCACTCAAAACAATAGTTTCGTACAACTCGATCAAAGTATTATAGGCCCGTCATAAGTCCTATAGCTAGATGTCAAGAGGTCTAGTTGAGGCCCGCCATAAGTCCTCGTACTTTCAGATGCATTCTAGGCCCGTCATAAGTCCTAGAGCTAGACACCAAGATCTAGTTGAGGCCCGTCATTAGTCCTCATGCATAACCCTTATTCCGATTGTATTCTAGGCCCGTCATTAGTCCTAGAGCTAGACACCGAGATCTAGTTGAGGCCCGTCATTAGTCCTCATACTTTTCGAAGATCATTCTAGGCCCGTCATATCCTAGAGCTAGAGCAACAGATCTAGTTGAGGCCCGTCATTAGTCCTCATGCATAACCCTTATTCGATTGTATTAGGCCCGTCATTAGATCCTAGAGCTAGAACCCGAGATCTAGTTGAGGCCCGTCATTAGTCCTCATACATTTCGAAGATCATTCTAGGCCCGTCATAAGTCCTAGAGCTAGACACCGAGATCTAGTTGAGGCCCGTCATTAGTCCTCATGCATAACCCATATACCGATTGTATTCTAGGCCCGTCATTATTCCTAGAGCTAGACACCGAGATCTAGTTGAGGTCCGTCATTAGTCCTCATACATTTCGAAGATGCATTTAGGCCGTCATAAGTCCTAGAGTCTAGACACCGAGTTCTAGTTGAGGCCCGTCATTAGTCCTCATAACCCCCTTATTCCGATTGTATTCTAGGCCCGTCATTAGTCCTAGAGCTAGACACCGAGATCTAGTTGAGGCCCGTCATTAGTCCTCATACTTTTCGAAGATGCATTCTAGGCCCGTCATAAGTCCTAGAGCTAGACACCGAGATCTAGTTGAGGCCTGTCATTAGTCCTCATGCATACCCTTATTCGATTGTATTCTAGGCCCCATTAGTCCTAGAGCTAACACCGATCTCTGTTGAGGCCCGTCATTAGTCCTCATACATTTCGAAGATGCATTCTAGGCCCGTCATAAGTCCTAGAGCTAGACACCGAGTTCTAGTTGAGGCCCGTCATTAGTCCTCATGCATAACCCTTATTCCGATTGTATTCTAGGCCCGTCATTAGTCCTAGAGCTAGACACCGAGATCTAGTTGAGGCCCGTCATTATCCTCATACTTTTCGAAGATGCATTCTAGGCCCGTCATAAGTCCTAGAGCTAGACAACCGAGATCTAGTTGAGGCCCGTCATTAGTCCTCATGCATAACCCTTATTCCAATTGTATTCTAGGCCCGTCATTAGTCCTCATACATTTCGAAGATGCATTCTAGGCCCGTCATAAGTCCTATCTAGACCGATCTAGTTGAGGCCCGTCATTAGTCCTCATGCATAACCATGTACCGATTGTATTCTAGGCCCTCATTAGTCCTATAGCTAGACACCGAGATCTAGTTGAGGCCCGTCATTAGTCCTCTACATTTCGAAGATGCCTTCTAGGCCCGTCATAAGTCCTAGAGCTAGACACCGAGTTCTAGTTGAGGCCCGTCATTAGTCCTCATGCATAGGTTGTTTGATCATATTCTAGGCCCGTCATAAGTCCTAGAGCTAGACACCGAGATCTAGTTGAGGCCCGTCATTAGTCCTCATACCATCAATCACCGCAATTTGGGGCCCGTCATAAGTCCCCGTGCACCCGCATTCATAAGAACAAATCATAAACCGCAGTGAGAATTTTTGGCGTCCCGTCAACCTTGATTCAATTCTGCAAGGGCTTGCAGAATTGAATCAAGGGGAGCCATCTGTAGACACCAAAAATTCTCACCCCATAAAGCAAATTCCGAAATAATAAGAGGGGTCGTCACCTTTCCTTTTTCAAAACATATTAGCGTGCGTGCTAAGACGAAACCATCATTTTATAATCTTTTTCAAAGCATTTAAAAAAAAAACAATTCTTCGAAAATGAATTTCCATCGACAGTCCAGTTTCAAGGTCGTCCCCTTTTTGTTTATTCACTTATTTTACTATCTTATTTTGTTTTGTTTATATTCTATTTATTTATTCTATTCTATTTTATTTTATTTTATTATTTTTATTCATCTATACACCTTTTCCTATATTTTATTTTATTCTACTATTAACATTGGTATTTTTATTATCATTTTAGTTCAGTTCTATTTAGACATTTTATTTTCATCTTACAAACTCAATCCAGTTGAACTCCTAGCCCAGGCCCTTAAACCCATTCAAGCCCCTAGTATTGGACCTACCAAGCCCAAACAACACAAAGCCCACCAAAATAAACCCTACTGTTCCCTCCATCTCCATGATCGCCCCATCACATTCGGATTCCCCTCTCGATCTCCATTTTCAGAAACGACCATCACCGTCAATCCCACTCAAGTTCCTTCTCTGAAGCCGACGCACTACCAAAAAAAAAAAAACATTTTATCCCCGACCTCCACTTTTGAATCGGCTCTTCCTCCCTCGGTTCCATCGAGCCACCATCACCTTCTTCTTCCTTCGATATACCTCTCACCCCAGCTTGCGTTTGGTGAAATCAAAATGGCGAACGGGAACATACATTCTCTTCGCCTCTCAACCCTTCGCTGCACCATCCGTAATGTCGCAACCTACCTCACGAACAACGGGTAAGCACCACCGCCTCTCTGTCATTCTCGTCACTCTGGGTACCCTCCGTTTTCCTCTCGATTCGAAGGTATTCTTTTCCTAAAACTGGCGTTCACTCCTTGCCGGCCTTGGGAGTTAGCGTCGATGAAATAAAAAGGAGCATCTCGTAATGTATGTGCAGTTATTTCTCCCCTTGTGTTCGATTATGATTGTTACAAAGTCCTGCATAAGACTTGCCATCTGGTTAACTTCTCACTCAGTTCAGTTCTAAACCTCGATCTGGTATCCTGCAGCTTGCATTTTGCTAAGTCTACTTTATGTATCGGTTGATTCTCTGAAGTTTCATTATCTAAATATTACTGTGGCTGTAGATCATGTTTATTACTCGGTTGTGGCTGGCCTGACCAGTGGGTATATGCGGTTTTGATGGTGTGACATTGTCGTGAGTATGCGATTTTGGTATATTGAACAGTTCTGAGGTCTGAGCTTGGTTAAAACTAGGTTTTGCTAAACCTTGCGAGATCCATTCAATTTGTTCGTTGCTGATGGTTTCAGATTTAAGAGTGCATCACCTCTGATTCGGGTGTGATATTGCTGTTAACTTGGTAACTGATTTTGACTCCTAGCTCGGCAGATTAAATCAGATTTGTTTATTGACTTCATTTTGTCGGGTTAGAACTTGTGAGCTCGATTCTCTTTCTTATTTGCGGCTTACTGATGTTGGATTTGAGTTGCGGTTGAATATTTTCCCCTTGCGTCTTCATCGAAGAGTTCAGAAGACCGTGTGTGTTTAGGTTTCCTTTTGGGATTACACCCTGTGTAGTCCTTGTTGGTTTGGAATTTAGTTTGCTTTGTGCACATGCTCGTTGCCAATCGGTATTTTTAACTGATCCAACCTGCTCACCACTCTTTTTCATGCCTTGACTGAGGTACACTCAAGTTCAACTGAAACTTGGTTTGGACTTACCTGACTGGAGTCGACTTTGAGCTTGGCAATTTCACCATGCGGTTGCGCCTTGGGCATGGCACGTCCTCATGGGTTTGGAAATCTGTATTTTTTTTTAGGCGGTGTTCTTGATCATAATGCAATTGCCTTTGATGTTTATTACCCCTCGCATATTATATCTGGTGGGAAGTTCCATTCGGCAGCCTTTGCCTGACCTGCTAGCTAATGCCTGCGATTCACTATCTGATGAATTTGACGACCCTTTTAACAGGCCGAGTGTATTTGTTTGGGCTGATAGATTTTTTGAGTTGACTGTTGAATACGAGTGTTCACTTTTGCTATTGGTTCTGGATATTTGCAATTAAAATATTGCTATGGGCCCCTAGCCTTTTCCGGCCTTTTGGTGAATTGGGGCCACGCGTGGATTGTCTTCTCCTCTGGCAGCATACTTGTTGCGCAATCATACATGAAATCTGATATGCCCCTTGTGCTATTTTGACTCTACTTGTGCCTTACCTCTCGGTTTTTGTTCTGGCTGAGCTCCACATGGGTTTGGAAATTTCATTCAGCTTCCAATATTTGGTTATTCGATTCAATCTGCTCACTACTACACTTTGTGTCTTGACTGAGGCACACGTGCGATCGACTGGACCTACGATTCGGGTCTTACGGCTTTACTTTGGATCATCTGGGCTGACTGCACTCATGCGCTTTGGGCTCATCCTCTCTCATGGGTTTGGAAATTGAGTTGTTCAATTCCTTTTTGTCACGCTTTATTTATCTTTGATATTTAATTGTCCCTTGCGCATCGATACTGGTTTGGAAATTGGTTTGAGACTGGCATTACTTGACCCTTGTGCATAGAAGAACGTGGATTGAGTTATAGTTGCCCCTGTGTTATAATTGGTAGATAAATCACTCGTTGGCCGGATGGTCCCTATTATTCTTCATCTCGGGGGGAAATGATATAAATCCTTCTAGGTATGATCCCACATGACTCACAACTTTATCTCTTTGATACTACACTTCGGTTTGAGTCATAATCTAAGATGACGAATTAATTTGTGTAGCAACCCCAGTGTTTGATTTATCTTACAATTCATAGCATTTGCTGGCAGCTTGAAACTCTTTTCTATGTTCTCGGTTGGGGTGTGGGAGATGATTAGATTGCCCCCTTTCCTCCCATTGAGAGGGGCCGTATGATCCCATTGCACACACCCCAACCCTCTTACATTTCATTACTAACTACTCTCGTATATTTTTGTCTTTGTTCCTTGACATGTACATAATGCTCGTGGAACGGGAAATTGCTATAAGACTGAAAAATGGGACTTTGGGCTTGGACTATCAGGGTCTCCACTTCAAACACATGTAAGGTTGGTGCACTTCTTGCTGATCCTTTCAGCTCAAGTGAGGCGGCGTCGATGCGACCCCCCATAGCAGCTTTAGATTTAAACTTTTCACTTGTATTTGTATCAATTTGTAATTCGTTTGTTGTTTTCGCTTTCGGTTGTTGTGTGGTGACTTATTCATTTTTGTGATTTCATCCCATAACTGTTACATCATTCTCTCGCTTACAACCTTTAATTAAGATAGTAAATAGGATTAGACTAACAATTGATTAGCAACCCTTGAATAATACTGATTCGCTACTTAGATAGCTTTGATGATTCATTCTTGTATATATATATTCTCGTACTACTTCTGAAATTCTTTTCATACGTATATAAATTAAGTTTTGAAATCCATGTCCACATGTATGTAATTACTTAGACAGATTCTGAATTCTTTTCTTACATATATTTGCTTCATTCGGATAGATTTGAAATCCATGTCAGCATGTATATTTGTTTATATAGCCTTGGAAATTCATCTTTACATATCATTTCATCAGTCCTTGCCTATGATTTTGTAAAGTGTATGGACTGATCCTGTTTGGATCCATGTAACTCTTGGCCCAAATCTAATGTTGTTCAGGTTCGGTCCATAACCAACCAAACGGGCTGGAATAGGTGGCCCTAGCAAGCCAATTAGGTTGCCCATTTTAGAAAAGCCCTAGGTTTGGGGTATCCTCAATGCATACGGGTCCTAGACACGGTCCATGTGAGGAATACCCGTTTCCCTTAAAATTTTCCAAATCATCATCTAAAGTCAGAATAAAATTCACAATCAATCAATCATCCAATTCCAAATCAATTTAAAGATCCAATGAGGCAAACTCCACTTCAAAATCAATCCCTCTCAAACTCTCTCATCAAACACACTTCAAAATCAAACTCTCTCATCAAACACACTTCAAAATCAAACTCTCTCATCAAACACACTTCAAAATCAATCCCTCTCATACTCTCTCATCAAACACACTTCAAAATCAAACTCACTCATTAGACACACTTCAACCTCACGAAGCATTTGAAATTCTTCAAAAGTTCCAAGATCAAACTTCAAACTCCTTCAAAACTCCAATTGCCTCATAGCTTCAAATCATATTCCAACTTCAATTTCTAAGGCTAAATCGAGCCCAATTCTAAGCCCCAAATCCAACTCATTCATAAGGCCCAATCCGGCCCATATTTCAAGGCCTAAACCTGGCCTAATTTCAAGGCCCAAACCTGGCCCAATTTCAAGGCCCAAATTCGGCCTATTACCTTAATTCGATCCCGATTTAGTTTCAAATCCAAACCCGAATCAAATTCAAGTTCAATTTCAATCCAATTCAATCAAATCCAATTCCAATCCGGACTCAATTCAATTTCATTCCAATTCAATTCAAAATTCTTTTCATTCCCAATTCAATTCAACTTCATTTCCATCCCAAATAATTCCAAACGTCGTAAATCTCAAACTCCTTGAAACTCCAAACTCCGGAGAACTCAAGCATCTCGAATCTCTAAGTGTCTCAGCAGCTCAACAGACTCGAATGTCTCAACAGCTCAACATACTCGACCGTCTCAGCAGCTCAACAGACTCACCGTCTCAACAACTCAACAGACTCGAACGTCTCAGCAGCTCAACAGACTCGAACCGTCTCAGCAGCTCAACAGACTCACCGTCCGCACTCAACAGACTCACCGTCTCAACACTCAACAGACTCGAATTTCTCCGCATTCAACAGATCGAACATCTCAATAGACTCATCAAATTCAAACACTTCAAAATCTTCAGCTCCTCAAAAAAGCCGAACCTCTTGAAATTTGATAACCCTTTCAAGCCTCGAACATCTCACAGACCCGAGCGTCTCACAGATTTCATCATTTCAAGAATCTAAATGTCTCATAGAGTTGAGCATCTCACAGACTCTCACACCTAAAACTCCCAAAACTCCAAATCCCCAAAGGCCCTGAACTACGTAAGGTCTGATCTCAACAGGGAGTTGAGTACGTAGGCAACCCACACAGGGTGCGACCCCACATCAATCAAAATGCCATTTTCACTCAGCCATCTCACCTCCGAACAACCCCGTATTGTCTCACAGACCCGAGCGTCTCACAGACTTTGTCATCCCAATGACTTGAATGTCTCACAGACCCGAACATCTCACAGACCCGAGCGTCTCACAGATTCGAGCGTCTCACAGACTTCGACATCTCAAGGTTTCAAACGTCTCATAGACCCGAGCGTCTCACAGACTACCCCCTCAAACCCGAAACTTCAAACACCTCCAAAGTCCTGAACTACGTAAGGTCTGATCTCAACAGGGAGTTGAGTACGTAGGCAGCCCATCTAGGGTGCGACCCCATTCCAAACAAAAAACCCTTTCCCCCCTCTGAGGTGGCTCTCATATCTCTTAAAACATTCAAACCTTCTTCGGTTCCCACAAATTTCAAACCATCAGACTCTAAGTCTTGTCTATTCATTCAACCTCAGACTTTTTCCAAATCTTCATTCTATACTCATCTGAATTCCCCAACTCCTCTCATTAGTGCTAGCTTGGCAGAAAAGCTCGCCTTATCCACTCTCTTTCTCTCTTCCTGTCCTAATCCTATCCTTTGGCTTTAAATTGAATCTCTCTAAAAAGGTTTTGAAAGAAGACAATCTTGACAATTGGAGACCGAGGTTTCCTCGGGCACCAATCCAAAGTCGTGGTCGTTGCCACTTCTGAGGGGTGTAACCCAGTGCGAACCCAACATAGAATCTCTGCAAATGACCAGTTAAGTCCTATCCATAGGCAACAACTTCAGAGTCAACCAACGGTTCTTAGAACCCTCCTTCCCTTCCTTCCTAGTATCTTAGGTCAAACTAGGTGGTGACTCTAGTCAATTCCGCCTTATAGAGGCATAAGTCCGCGTGGAGCCCATCGAGAGCGGGGGTGGTGCACACTTGCACTTCCCTTTATGCTTTCTGGGAAAGACGGACGATGTAGTAGGTATTTGAGGGATGCCAAATTAACGGGTTTTCACCCTCCACAGAATGACAATTTCTAGGATCTAGGCTTCTCAGCTAGTCCATATTTAGATAGACCCCCCTCATACCGAAAAATCACCCTCCACACCAGCCTCGATAGTAAGGGCCTTTGATGACAAAGGCATTAAATTAAAATTTTATATACATAAATCTTACTATTAACTTTGAGAGAGAAAAAATGTGATACTTACAAGCAGTAGGATTGAATCACCGAGATGTTCAGCATATCACCAAGCAGCAGCTCATTGACATCGCTAATACTGATCAGCAACTCCTGGAGTTCTCCGCTGTGGAATAAAGATGGCGGAACCCTAAGGATGTACTGAATGAAATCATCACCCTTCCCGAGTATCAAGTCATATAAGATCTGCTGACGTTTTCCCAGTGTTTTCACCAAATTTTGGATAAGATGAAATCGCATCGAAGTGGACTGATGTAGTGATCATCCTGCTGACCCGATGGTCCCTTTCCTTTCGACGCACTGACTCGCTCACCTTTGCCAGCAATAGGAACAGGTGTCTAAGAAATGACAAGTTAGCATACGTTAGAAAACTATTCTCCCAAAACTGCATTTATATGAAATGGTAATTAGTAAACAAATTTATATAAGTTGTTTTGCTTACCGTACTATCAGATAAATCCACCAGATTGCAAGGCCATGGTACTTGTGAGCCACGTGCTTCAATGACAGTGCTTCAATCATTCCACTCTATCGGTAGTGGAATGTCATCACAGCCTTGACAGACACTGTCGACCGTCACATGGACGTACCGTGGTGGAACTTGCTTAAAATGACACAGTGACGCCGAATCAGTCTGTAGAATTGTGCCTACTACAACCACAAAGGTGCCATGTTCATTGATCTACAGAAGACGACACTTTTTGGTTCCCTAATAACGAACACAAACAATTAGATTCATACATTATAACATGCATGCTTTTGATCAATTGAAAAACTTAATAAATAACGACAAAGCACTAAAATTCACACATGCATACCTGAAGCTTGGCATATGGGAATGGATCAGAAGGTGCAGGTACAGTGTAAGAAACCGAAACCTGAGACGGTACAGGGGTGGAAGTAGGTGCAGGGGTGGAAGCAGGTGCAAGGGTGGAAGCAGGTGCTGGGATGGAAGCAGGTGCAGGGGTGGAAATGGGTGCAGGGGCATACACTGATGAGGTAGAAGATTGATGCCCCTGACTCAGCTGTTGCATCAATCTTGCTTCCATTTGTTGCATTTGCTGCTGCAAATCAGATTGGAATTGTTGTGACAACTTCCTTTCGATCTCCCTCATTTCTTCCTCTCTCCCCATCCGCTGGGAGTGAGGAAAAACATCTCTCAGACACACTGCGGATCCAAATCCTTGAACTCTCCCAGGGTAATCCTTCTTGCCAAGCGCTTTGTTCAACGGATCATCTTGACTATGAGGCTGGCCAAGAAAAGAATCAGCACCTTCTGCAGTCTTGTACACGCAAAAAAAACATGTAAATTATGAATTAGATCAAATAAATAAAACATACATAAATTGTAAGAAAAATTTATAAACTATTAAATATTACTCAAGACACTCATAATTTTTGCAGCTAAGTCTGCTATCTCCTTCCACGGATAATACATTTCACTGTCCTTCTCTAATTGGCGGCCAAGCATGTATGCTTGTGCCCGATTCACCTCATCCGGACTCTGAATCGGCTCAATTATGCCGTCCTCACGCACACGCTTCAATAACCCCTTTTCAATCCAGCCTGGTATACGCCCCGCGTACCCAGCTCGGCCCATGTAGTGTGGGTTCTGATCTTTCAAGCGATTCTGTCGGGCTTTTTCCTGAACTGCCTGTGGAAAGAATTAATACAATTCATTTTAACTTTATCCTATTATATTAACAACGTAAACATAAAAGTTAATCTATGAAAACAATTACGTACCCTAAACTCAGGGGTGATATGTGCTTCATAGAATCCCTTCCACTCCTCCTCAGTAATCATGCCAGCGTACAACTCATAGGGAGGCACCTGCTTCGGGTTGTTCGTGTTGATCCAACCACCCACCAGCCTATTTTTGAACGCTCACATACGCAAAGCAAGCAGTGACAACACTTTATCATATGCTTCATCTTGGATCTGGAACTTCTTCTTCAAGCTCGTCCACATGATGTTCTTTATTTCCAGATCTTGGTTCCTCCAGCTTTTGTTGATACAGCAATGGGTCTTAACCAATCGACCCATGGTGCTGGCAAACTTCTGCTTAGATGAGCCAGTGGGTCTAAGATACCTGTAATATTAACAGTATATATGTTAGTCATACGTAATATATATAGTACTACATATAAATGTACAAATATTAGTATATATGAAAAAAATAAGACAGAATAACATATAGGTGTAACATATACCTATCCCACACCAGATCAATCATGCCACTCTCCTTCTTCTCATTTAGACCACGTGACGGTCCTCGTGTCTTTCGTGGAGGGCGATGAGAGGTCGTAGGAGGGTCCTGAGAGATCATAGGACCATCAGCGCCATCGACAATCTGTGTATGCTCCGCTAACTGCATCTCTGAATCTATCTCCATCTCCATCTCCTCATCACACTGTATGAGCATATCATGATCGTTGGCATCCATAATCTGCACAATATCGTTACATAATATATATAGTCAGTGTCATAAATAGAGTCATAAATAGAGTCAAAAACAAACATAAATTGTACACGCATGTGTTGAGCATTCACTTTTATGGCAGACTTACTTTTTATTCATTTTTCCACCCACAACCCTTCTCCATGATCTGATCTTGTGCATTGAAAGTTGGTCACATTATCAACTTCCATTGGCATTTGGAGGGGAACATTGTCCATTTCACAGTTATAATCTTCCTCGTTCATAACACCATCAACACCAACTATTCGTCGCTTACTTTGCAATACCATTGACCATCTGGGATTACATTGATCACGACAGTAGAACACTTGTCTAGCTTTAGAAGCAACTATAAACGGTTATTCTGTGTATGTCAATGCGTTTAGGTTAACCAACTTCATACCGTGTTCCACCTGACGGTAACTGCACCTGTTGTCTACCCACTTGCATTTAAAGACACAAGTTTCGTAACAGGTGTAGTTAAGGATCCAAATCTCCTGAGTCACACCATAATACTCTTTCCTCATTGTCACTCCCTTACTACCTGCATCTTGATATATTTCTTGTGAAGCAGTTAGATGAACACCACTGTTTTGATTTGTTGACTTACGATCTTGGCGTTCAGTATAAAAAGAGAACCCATTCACATCGAAACCCTCGTACGATAAAACATCAAGATTCGGACCGAGCGCTAATAACTTAACCATTTCAGTTACATTGCCTGAATCTTCATGCATAACTTTTTCTTTAAACCATGTAACGGATGTAGCATTCTGCTCCTTCTTTAATCTCACTTGACTCATTGACGGATGTTGTGCTCTGAGAGCGCTTAAGTGTGACACGAAGTATGGTTCAACATCTTCAACATGGCTCAACATGGTTAGATGTGCTTTACACAATGCAGCAAAATCAGGCCTTACCATTTTTCTCCCGATTGTACCTACACCCTGTAACTTGCCCTCATGTCTTGATCTCGGAAGTCCTATGTGGTCCACACCTTCTAAGTAGTGGGTGCAAAAGTCAATCACTTCCTCAGTTACATATCCTTCAACAATGCTTCCTTCTGCATCATAGTGATCAAACACATCCACTGCATGCTGACCATGCCATAATGCTATGTCTTCGTAATCTTTTGTAAACCCACGATGAATCAAATGGTCCTTAATTTTCTCAATATCTCTATACTTGAAGTCGTTTTTACAGTCGATGCATGGACACAAAATATACCCCTTATCCCTCGGTTGAAGATTGTTGACTAGGGTGTTACAGAACCTATCGACCCCTTGTAGGTAATCGTTGTCAAGTCTATCATTGTACATCTTTGAACGCTCCATCTCTTTCTGTAAGATCGATGTATTACTTTACAACTGATCGATATCGTTCATATGTTGGCAGATATTAGTCCAGTTACTTTTAAAAATTTTATAACCTAAACCCATCCAATCACGTTCAATCTCACATGCGAACAAGTTTATAAAACAATTCATTAAAAATTTCGGCAGCATTTCCCTTCCGTTCTTCTAGTGTATATATGAATGTATACACACGAAGAACAAAAGGGAAAATGTAACACCCCATCTCAATCCAAATGTGGTTTCGCAACTTAACAATATATATAAATGTCACAGCGGAATTCAATACACTCCAGGACCTTGCCACGGTCTGACTGACAGAATATACCGAACATTAATACATACAAATCTTAACCAAATACATATTCTTCTTACAATCCCCTTACATCCTATACATCTTAGTAACTCAAATTGCCATACGAGTGTACATGCACAACTCGTAGGCCACACTTAACCCGTAACGCGTGTACCCCATCTTACTCTCGTGACAGACGCCTCCTAACGTACACCTGCGTAGTAAAAACAGCCCCTAAACGGGGTCAGCACGAATGCTGGTACGATCCTCTCATGGCCCCCAAGCTAACGTGGCTACGACAACTAATTGTCGATAGCATGGAGGTTGATTAGATGCACAACATAATAGAAAGTGCAATAAACAACAATCCAAATATGAACAATCAAGTTCAAACACAATGAACGACTTAAATGCGTTCCCTTAATTAGAGAGTTAATTATTTAACTCCTTAGGTTTTGTTTCCTCTTAATCTCAGTCCAAACTTATCTTACCTCAATCTTAGTCTTATCTTAGTCTTAGAAAACAAACCATTCCTTAAATTGAAATGGATGTAGCTTATCTCAGTCTTATAATACAAACCATCCTTTAAATAGGAATGGTTGTAACTTATCTCAAACCTTATCTCATATATGCCAACCGTTTTCTCATTAGAACTGGTTAACCCTTGGTTCGTTGTTTATTTTCGTAGGGCTTGGTTAACCCTAGCCAGCAGCAGGTCACTTACCAGCAATAAACAACATTCTTAAATTGTTCGGGATGTAGGCTAGATCCCCCCACGCCATCTTAATGCCACCTACCTTGGACTGGATGTCCAATGTAGCTGAGCCGGCAACCGACCCTAGGCAACAAGTCCGAAGACAAGTCCTTAAGTGGAAGTCGGATCTGCTTTAGATACCGACCCCCTTTTCCTTAGCATGCATGACCGGAGTCAGTCCCGGGTTCCTCACTCCCCCCAAATACTAGTTAGTAGAAGTCTCAAGAAAATGTTTGTTGATTAAACCTCTTTCGGTTTTTAACAAACTAATATTATGGAGTGTTCCTTAGTCTCACACGATTCCTTACTAAACGTTAGTTAGTAGGTTTTCACGGTAAGTTGTGTTAGTTTTCAAACATCACACGACAATACAATAGACATAATGTTCCGGTTGCATGCTTTATCTTTTTTAGTGGGCACACAAAAACAAATAGCACACAAGCCGAGGGACACCTCGTTAGCAAGCAGGTCACAAGAAGAACTGTACTGTTCACCGTTGGTCGTTTGGTTGCTTACTCTCCTCCGGAGTCCAAACTCTCAAGTCCTAAAACATTGATTCAGTTTTAGGTTGTTAATCACTTAGCTTAATTCAACTTAATTAACATTCTTAACCCATAATGATTCCCCACCTAACACCTCTTAAGTTTTAAAACTTATTCTTACAACTTAACCTTAAACTTTTAAGTTTATACTTAACTTAATCCCTTAGGTCTTTATACCTCTAATCATCAATGCCCTCTTAATGGGGTACCATTAATACCACTAAACTTTCTTAGGGTTTCTCTTTTTTTAAAAAAAAAAATCTTAAGGGTTGACCGACCTTACCCAAGGTCGGTCCATTCCAGAACTTATTACCGTTTGAAAATTTTACCCCGACCAACCTTGCAAGTCCGGTCCCCAAGGTCGGTCCATTCCCGAGAGTTTTCCCCGTTGAAAATTTAAGCCCGACCGACCTTGTCAAGGTCGGTCCCAAGTTCGGTCGGTTCCAGAGACCAATCCCCGTACAAAATTTTAGACATGACCGACCTTGTAAGTCCGGTCCCAAGGTCGGTCCATTCCAGAGACTCAATCCGTACCTAAAATTCAAGCCCGACTGACCTTGCAAGTCCGGTCCCCAAGGTCGGTCCATTCCATAAACTCTTTCCGGTAGTGTAAACTGGGCTCGACCGACCTTGCAGGTCCGGTCCCCAAGGTCGGTCTGCTCCACACCTTTGTTCTTAAATTCCCATTTGACTCCAAACTTCTCCACAAGTTCCCCCATGTGTCCTAATACCATTTAGGCACTTAAACTCACCTTAGAACTTCCACCAAACTCTCCAAAACAATTTCCAAAGATCTTCTTAAACATTCACTCAATCCCTTTAAAACTCCTAACCTTAGCACTTATTTCCTTACATTTCCAACTTGTAACCTTACCAAAACTTCAACCAACCCAAGTGTTCCCTCCTTAACAGTTTGAGCACTTCATAAACATCATTCCCCATCCTGATTTCGTTTACCAAAACTTCCTCAAGTCATTTTGCATATCCATGCACAAATTCCTCTCTTTTCCATTTGTTACTCATCATTCCTAAACCCTTGAACATACCTAAACATTTCTTCCCATCTTCTTAGCACCTTAACCTTGTTCTTCTTTACCTTGACCTTTTACAACATTCTCTTACACTTTTCTCTTCCATCTCCCTAGTCCACTCATTACCATCAAAACTAGAACCTTATTGTTTCACCACTAGCATCCTCTTCACTTACACAAGCTTCCCAAAATTCTCATTGTTATATTCCCTAGTTCATAACTAAATCACCTTAAAGCATTATACATCTTTTCCTTCAAATTTATGCACAAGTCTCACCATTCCTCTTACCATGACTTTGGTGTGTTCAATACACCCATCTAAACTCTAATTTCCTCATAGACAATTCTAGGTCATTCTAAACCTCAAGAACTCCTTAGTTAACTCATTTCCACTCAAATTCCTCAAAATGATCCCTAGTGAATCCTAGGGCATATTAACTCACCACCACCACTTAAACACTTTGTTTTCTACTCAAATTTCGCCATAGCTTCTCTAGTATATTATCATGCCCATAAGCATTTTTTTCTCACTCACCCATCTCACACACATCAAGTTCTTTCTCATCTTACTTTCTCACCCAATTCAACTCATTCACAACAAACTCAATATAATGCAATAATCTTAAATTGCATAGCACTAAGGCTCTTAAATGACATGGCTCTTAGGCCCTTAAATGACATGAATTTAAACACTGAATTTCCCACATATAAAAGCTTTCAACCTGCAAATACACACAACAATGCTCCTATAGCAATATAAGTGGTTTCTTAATTCACCTTAAGCTTATCTTACTATCTCATTCCCATTGGCTCCTTAGTCACAGATTCACAAGCTTGTTTAAATTCCTTTTTCCTAGGTTATATAACTCATTACTTAATGTAAGCTTTAAGCTACATTAGTGCTTATCTAAAACTCATTCCTTAAAACTTAAACCACCATTAGATAAGCAATTTACCTTGTTTTTCTCAAGTTTCTCTTAACTTTCTCCTTAGGTTTCTTCCCTTGGGAATCTCGGCCACCATTTAAATTTCCCTTGCCAATGTTCTAATCAATATACAATGACTCTCATGAGTGCTAGATAATGCACTAACCTTAAGGAATCATTCCTAGGTTAAAAATGTGTTTTAAGGTATAAAAGTGGATGATTACCTTTGAAGTCTCAAAGTAGACTTGGACAATGAATGAAAGAGGACCTCCACTAGTCCTTGGTGAATAAAACAAGCTAGAACAAGGCATAAAAACAAGGCCCCATGAGTGGTAATTTTCGGCCATGTAAGAAAGTGGTGGAAAGATGGTTTTTCTTACATTTTTCTTACCTTGAATGAATGGAGAACCAAATGGGCTCTTCAAACTTGATTTTCCTCCATCAATGGAGTTTTTCCATGGCTCCAAAATGAAGCTTTCCCAATTTTGAAAAGATAGAAAGCTAGAGCTTGAGCTAACTAAGAATAATATGTGTTTAGTTTTTGATTTGGAGCTAAAATGAGTAAGCTATGGACAAAGCAAGGTGAGGCAACAATGGAAGCTGCTTGGAACGGTTTTAGAACAGAGAAGAAGAAGAGAAATCGGTGGAAGAAGAAAGAAATGAAGAAGAGAGGAGAGGGGTAGGTTAAAAGGTGGGATATTTTGTTTTAAAAGCAAATAGTACTATTCTCTCTTTTACTCTTCTTTTCCTTTAGTTGCCTACTCATGTGGTGACTCCCCACATTAAAACCGGCCACCCCCTTATAATCAAGATATTTATGGTCTTGGTTAACCAACTAATTGACTTATGTTGACTAAAACTTAAACTAGTCACTATTTGGCACTATTCACAAATTAGTGCACATATTTGTGAAAGTTTTGGTTTCCCATTTTTTTAGACTTCCTAATGTGATACTAATTAGCACACATGTTGATTAAGATGTAATCATAGGCATTTAGCCACTCAAAACCCATTTCTAAGACAATTTCTCAAAAAGGTGCTTTAAGGAGTCTTAAAGCACATTTTGTATTTGAGCTTGTTTTTGAGCTTGGTTTTCTTTGGTAATTGCTTTAACATGTCCATTAGCATGTTACTAAAGTTTTATAATAATGTTTGGGTGCTAATCAAAGTCACTCCAAGCTTAGAGCACATTTTTGCCTTAATTGCCCTTAAGGCATTTTCTTGTGTCTTTCTTGGTTTAAATTATCTACCAATCTTTCTAAGGCACATTTTAGCCTTACTACATCATAAATTGATGTTTACTTAGCATACTTAGGTTTGGGGTATTTCAATCTACCCCCCTTAAAAGAACTTTGTCCCCAAAGTTCCCATGCATCTTATCTTATTAGAATACATGTCTTACCTCATTCCATAGATCATATAGATCGCACTTGTACATTCTTAAACTTATTGACCCCTTAGATCTGTCATATGCTTATTCTCATATATCACACAACATACTTAAGCATGTATAACACTCAAAATTCTCTTTGTTCCTTTTTGATGATTAAAACAATCACATAATTTTCATCGTATTCTCCCATGTCACCGGTCCATAGTCAATGGCTCGTTCGTCCTCGTCACCATGGGCCAGAACACAAAACAACTCTATTCTCCCCATGTCACCGGTCCGAAGACAAAGGCTCGTGCGTCCTCAACTTCATGGGCGAGACTCAGTAAAAAGGAAATCCTTTTTACGAGGTCAAGTGAGGAATAATTCCCTCTATTTGAAAATACAATCAACTCCAATTTCATTTTATCCTAATGCCTCTATCCTTAGCGTGATTTAATTGTGACCACTGGTAGGGATTTTCAGGAATCATCCAACCCTGATGTGATCAGCATCAGTGTTGAACTATCCTTCCACCCCAATTTGTGTTCGGTTTCCCTTGATCCCTAGAAAATCAAGTTCCACCTCCCACGTCATTTTCAAACATCAAGTAATTCACTCATGTCCAATTTTCAATCTTTTTAGTTCTTCTAATCATAATCAATACATCTCCAAGGTGTGGAATCAGTCCATCAAACATTCCCAATTCATCTCTTAATACTTGCCTCAGGACTTAAATTCCTACTAAGTTCTATAACAGTCTCATATCAACTCTTAACATCTTATACTTCGCAACATTACTATTTCCTATCTCATACTCATATCAAATAATATCTCATAATGTTATCTTATTCTTATCTCATAAATACTTCCATATCGACTCATAACTCATATATTCCATATTCCTTAAGTCTCCTTAATCCTCTTTACCAGTTCTCTTAACTTGTACTCACACCGGAGTTAACAAGATAGGTACTTAATATGTATGGTATTCACATCTTCTGTGCGCAATAACCATAATTTATCTCAAGATGTTTATGTAAAACAAATTCTCAAATTCTTTTGTGCTATGCACACCGTAGTTTATGTACTCAGTACATAAACATACGCTAAGCGGTTTTCACTCTAGCCCCCTTAAAATGGATTACGCCCACGTAATCAACACTATATCATTCTTGAACATAGGTTCAAGATGTCTACTTCTCACCAAGCATTCTAGCTTCCATGTCATCTATCTCACTTATAATTCGATCAGAAATGACTTAGTCTATGTATCGTGGATTCTTATGGTACTTATACCATTTCTTAACTTAGTTGATCTAACCTCAAAGGTACTGACCTGCTAGCTTCCGCTGCGTGACTCTGATAATCTTAGGCTCCGTTTGCCTGTCTTATCCTTTTATAGTATTGTATATTCTTCTCCTGCATGCTTATATCTGTGTACTAAAGGTCTTTCACCGGACACGTGTTATCTTTATATATACACGGCCTTGATGAGTTGTAGCTCGTCTATCCAGTCTCCCTGGAGATTTAATGTTTGCATTCTTAGTGTTATCTCAAGTGTCTAAATTGTTCTTTCCATATGACCTTTGGTCTGAGGATGATTCTTAATCTGAAACTACTGTTTAGTGCTTATTGCGCTTTACAGTTTAATCTCTTACATCTTAAGACATATCCAATGTCTGTGCTTAATAATCTGTGCTCTTCGCACTTCATAGTCCTTAATTATTTGTTCCCTGATTCCTTTGTGTCGTTGGTTCAACTGAGTCCCTTTTTCTTCGACTGTTTGTGGTAGTAGCTGCTCTCGTCTGATCTTGCGTCGTTGTCCGTGGTGCGGAGCTGACTACTTCCCGTGTTCCTTACACCACTCGTCCACATGCATGGGGTACCTTACTGGTACATTACTACTTACCCGACTAACTCATAAATGAGCGTGTCAGGCCTGCAAGCCCCTATGGGGTGCAGTCGTCCCACATCTCGTTTTAGTAAACTCGTAGTGTCCGTCACACGTTTAACCATTGCTAACTATGAAGTATTCTGTCGTCGATCTCCTCTTTCATCGTTCCATAATAACACTTATTGTTCTTCTTGAATTTAGTCAAGGGAAATCCATTTATTGCGTTCTTGGGTATTGAATGCTCTAGTTCTTTCTGTATGCCGTACTGATTCGGTCTCTTAGTGACTGAGGTCTCTTTCCATAGAGCTACTTATCTTCTTTCTCATATTTGTTCTACTAGGAATGCACTTCCAGTTCCTTAAGGAATGGGTAGTGTGCTTCCTGTGAAATCTTACCTAACCAGGTCCAGACTACTGGCATCAATGCACAGTTCATCTACCATCTTATTTCCTTACTTATATTGGTCTTAACTCATAAATCTAATTGCCTCAGTGTCAATATTTGACGGCTCATACATAATGGTCGCTTTACCGCGCACCACGACTTAATCCACTTATAAAGGTATTGCCCTTATGACCTCTGCTACCGTGGTAGTTGGCCTTTACCATGTTGCCCATTGATGGTGCAACTACTTATTCTAACATCTTATTTTATACTCAATCCCTTTCTGGTGTAAACACACTGGGGGTTCTCTCATTTCGGTGTATGGCGGTTGCCGTACCGTGTTGTAATTGATCATCTCTAAATATGAAGGTGTTCTGCTTCAATCTCAGGTTAATAAGTAGTCTATTTTCTCTCACATTCTTCCACCCTTATAATGTTACTTACCATGTAATTTATCTGGTTACTGAAGAAGTCATCCGTTGAATCAAAAGCTCTTTTGAGCATTGGTCTCTTGACGTGCCATATTGTGCACTCACAATGTTTATCTCTGACGATTACTGATTCTTAAATCCTGGGTGTTGGATATGAGGTCTGTCTCTGCAGCCTTCCTTATTACTCAAGTGTATCTGGTATGTTGCAAGGTAATCTCAAGGTTTATGGTTTTCATTTTCTAATGAAAGCGTATTACATTTCTAATAAGTGAAAGCCCTTTTTGAGGGGTTTATTCCCATTCATGGCCTCATAACAAGGAGAGGTATCCCCACCCTAAAAGGAATGGTTTGTTCTCCGCCCCTGTCCTTAGTATTATCCCCTTATTCTAATTGGTGCCCTTTCCTGGCAATTCTTACACAATCTAAATTATAGGTTTGTAACCATTCATATCTACTAATTGTAGTTCCTTCATGGCTTAAATAAAGTCTCTTACAACTTACCGCGCCTTGGGCTCTGATGTAGTTAACATCTTTGGCTCGTAGGTTCTTAGTGCTTAATGTCATTGGGTGAGAGCCGGTGCTCGGTTCTCTCCTTGTATTCTTACTCATCTGTAGGTTATCCTCATAAGTCTCTGGTTCTTTGAACACTATCCACCATTAGGTTACATTTTAAATGTAGTACCGGGTATCATGGTAAGTTGCTGCATCCTGCTTCCTGCTATGGAAGTTTAATCAGGTGATCTGAGGTTACTTAGTGTCCTCGAAAATACTGTCATTTTACTAGACTTATGTCTTTTAGCAATCAAGGTTAGGTTCGTATTAGGCGTTTGCCTTACGATGTCCAAGTTGGATATCATCCTGTCATCTTATACTTCCATCTCAACGCTTCGTTCAACTTCCGTTGACTACGCCACCCGTTCATGATCAATCATACTTGAGTGTTAATGAGTTAGGCAAACAATACTAACTGTCATTCATCAGTTTGTTCGGCTCGACTATGTCCGCTCTGTGGGGGTAATCCTCTGAGCTTTCCTCTGTCGGGATTGTATATCTTTAATCCTTGGTAGGTTATAGCTTAAGTTAATTTCCTCTGTCCCTGTTTCGGGGTTCACCAACATCTTCATTGTAAAATGTTTGTTACTGGTATTCCTAGTGGTCATCCTGGGAGTCTTATCCTGTTCCTGTTGGAAGTCGTTCTATCGACTACCTTCATTGTATCTCTTAATACGTTCCTTGTATGTTATAGCTTACATAGTGTCTGCTCAGGTAACTGGGCGATCTCTCAAGTTCCTCTCCCTGAGGTTCTAGATTGATGTTCTTACCGTACTGTCGGCCAATGTTGTAGTGGTTGTACTGTTGTTAAGATTTATATCGTTTAGTATTTCGTCCAAGTCCAGCTCCCTGCTGACTGGTGTGTCGACTCATCTAGTCATGGTCAGGCTGTCAGGCCTTCCCAAAGTCTTATCCTCTGGTTCTTATGGATTTACAATCCGGTATTAGTGTGTACTACAACTGTAGCATTCTGTAATCTCGCCATGATGGCTTTCCGTGTAGCTTAACCGTGGTAGCACTTGCTATGGCAAGTGCGCCATGCAAGATGGACTACCGGTACTGTGTAAGTCGGTAGTGGTACTTCCTCTTAATCTCCATGTAATTGGTAGTCCTCAGGACTCCTTCGATGTTCTCTTATTTTGGATAACTAGCCATCCGGCAGTCTCCTGGTTGTTTTGACAGTACTGTCGCTTATCAGGGCGTTCCTCATCCTGAGGGAACCCCTCATTACTTACTTATGTCTTAATCCTCGCTCTCGTCTTCACGTATTTTGTCGTGGTTACTAAGTAATGGTTCTCCCTTAGGCACTACATCGTAGCCCTATTCCGGTATACAGTTTGTACCCGTCTCATTGTCGTCTGCGCTATGTCAGCCAGGTTGTAACCTTCCTCATTGTATGGGGTTTGGAGTTCCCGTTCTTAACTGGACTTTCCAGTAATCTTATCCCTTAAGCTTTGTATTATCCCATTGTTATGCTCATTCGGACCACTGTCCGGTACTCATGTCTCTTATCATTTCCTTATCCATTGCACTCGTAGTGCTTTCCTTATCATTGGTATTGCAGGTTATTTCGACTGCGTAGCATGTCGACCCATGTTGCCGGTAATTACCGTCCTTTTATTGGTAAAATTCCATCGGTAGCGCCTGCTTCACTGTTGCGCTCCATTAAAATCTTCAAGTCCTCATAAACTGTCGCTCAACAAGATGTTTCTTGTATTGCTTACTGTTAACTAACTACCGGATCGGGTTTCCCCGAGTAAGAGAAGGCTTTCTTCTCTCTGGCATTTGTTCCCCATAACTCAAGCAAGGGATGTGGAGGGCGGGTTTAGGTACTATGGATATCCGGTATTTCTAACTAACGCACCTCTCACTCTATCACTCAACCCTTAACCCATAACTTAAACTCAACCTCAGTATTCTCCTAAGTTCAGTATTTCTTGTCTTCAGAGCGTAACTACGCTCTGATACCACTTTTTGTAACACTCCATCTCAATCCAAATGTGGTTTCGCAACTTAACAACATATATATAAATGTCACAACGAAATTCAATACACTCCAGGACCTTGCCACGGTCTGACTGACAGAATATACCGAACATTAGTACATACAAATCTTAACCAAATACATATCCTTCTTACAATCCCCTCACATCCTATACATCTTAGTAACTCAAATTGCCATACGAGTGTACATGCACAACTCGTAGGCCACACTTAACCCGTAATGCGTGTACCCCATCTTACTCTCGTGACGGACGCCTCCTGACGTACACCTGTGTAGTAAAAACAGCCCCCAAAGGGGGTCAGCACGAATGCTGGTACGATCCTCTCATGGCCCCCAAGCTAACATGGCTACGACGACTAATTGTCGATAGCATGGAGGTTGATTAGATGCACAACATAATAGAAAGTGCAATAAACAACAATCCAAATATGAACAATCAAGTTCAAACACAATGAACGACTTAAATGCGTTCCCTTAATTAGAGAGTTAATTATTTAACTCCTTAGGTTATGTTTCCTCTTAATCTCAGTCCAAACTTATCTTACCTCAATCTTAGTCTTATCTTAGTCTTAGAAAACAAACCATTCCTTAAATTGAAATGGATGTAGCTTATCTCAGTCTTATAATACAAACCATCCTTTAAATAGGAATGGTTGTAACTTATCTCAAACCTTATCTCATATATGCCAACCGTTCTCTCATTAGAACTGGTTAACCCTTAGTTCGTTGTTTATTTTCGTAGGGCTTGGTTAACCCTAGCCAGCAGCAGGTCACTTACTGGCAATAAACAACATTCTTAAATTGTTGGGGATGTAGGCTACATCCCCCCACGCCATCTTAATGCCACCTACCTTGGACTGGATGTCCAATGTAGCTGAGCCGGCAACCGACCCTAGGCAACAAGTCCGAAGACAAGTCCTTAAGCGGAAGTCGGATCTGCTTTAGATACCGACCCCCTTTTCCTTAGCATGCATGACCGGAGTCAGTCCCGGGTTCCTCATTCCCCCCAAGTACCAGTTAGTAGAAGTCTCAAGACAATGTTTGTTCATTAAACCTCTTTCGGTTTTTAACAAACTAATATTAGGGAGTGTTCCTTAGTCTCACACGATTCCTTACTAAACGTTAGTTAGTAGGTTCTCACGGTAAGTTGTGTTAGTTTTCAAACATCACACAACAATACAATAGACATAATGTTCCGGTTGCATGCTTTATCTTGTTTAGTGGGCACACAAAAACAAATAGCACACAAGCCGAGGGACACCTCGTGTGGTTGCTTACTTTCCTCCGGAGTCCAAACTCTCAAGTCCTAAAACATTGATTCAGTTTTAGGTTGTTAATCACTTAGCTTAATTCAACTTAATTAACCTTAAACTTTTAAGTTTATACTTAACTTAATCCCTTAGGTCTTTATACCTCTAATCATCAATGCCCTCTTAATGGGGTACCATTAATACCACTAAACTTTCTTAGGGTTTCTCTTTTTTTAAAAAAAAAATCTTAAGGGTCGACCGACCTTACCGACCGACCTTACCCAAGGTCGGTCCATTCCAGAACTTATTACCGTTTGAAAATTTTACCCCGACCGACCTTGCAAGTCCGGTCCCCAAGGTCGGTCCATTCCCGAGAGTTTTCCCCGTTGAAAATTTAAGCTCGACCGACCTTGTCAAGGTTGGTCCCGAGTTCGGTCGGTTCCAGAGACCAATCCCCGTACAAAATTTTAGACATGACCGACCTTGTAAGTCCGGTCCCAAGGTCGGTCCATTCCAGAGACTCAATCCGTACCTAAAATTCAAGCCCGACCGACCTTGCAAGTCCGGTCCCCAAGGTCGGTCCATTCCAGAAACTCTTTCCGGTAGTGTAAACTGGGCTCGACCGACCTTGCAGGTCCGGTCCCCAAGGTCGGTCTGCTCCACACCTTTGTTCTTAAATTCCCATTTGACTCCAAACTTCTCCACAAGTTCCCCCATGTGTCCTAATACCATTTAGGCACTTAAACTCACCTTAGAACTTCCACCAAACTCTCCAAAACAATTTCCAAAGATCTTCTTAAACATTCACTCAATCCCTTTAAAACTCCTAACACTTAGCACTTATTTCCTTACATTTCCAACTTGTAACCTTACCAAAACTTCAACCAACCCAAGTGTTACCTCCTTAACAGTTTGAGCACTTCATAAACATCATTCCCCATCCTGATTTCGTTTACCAAAACTTCCTCAAGTCATTTTGCATATCCATGCACAAATTCCTCTCTTTTCCATTTGTTACTCATCATTCTAAACCCTTGAACATACCTAAACATTTCTCCCATCTTCTTAGCACCTTAACCTTGTTCTTCTTTACCTTGACCTTTTACAACATTCTCTTACACTTTTCTCTTCCATCTCCCTAGTCCACTCATTACCATCAAAACTAGAACCTTATTGTTTCACCACTAGCATCCTCTTCACTTACACAAGCTTCCCAAAATTCTTATTGTTATATTCCCTAGTTCATAACTAAATCACCTTAAAGCATTATACATCTTTTCCTTCAAATTTATGCACAAGTCTCACCATTCCTTTTACCATGACTTTGGTGTGTTCAATACACCCATCTAAACTCTAATTTCCTCATTGACAATTCTAGGCATTCTAAACCTCAAGAACTCCTTAGTTAACTCATTTCCACTCAAATTCCTCAGAATGATCCCTAGTGAATCCTAGGGCATATTAACTCACCACCACCACTTAAACACTTTGTTTTCTACTCAATTTGCCCATAGCTTCTCTAGTATATTATCATGCCCATAAGCATTGTTTTTCTGATTCACCCACCTCACACACATCAAGTTCTTTCTCATCTTACTTTCTCACCCAATTCAACTCATTCACAACAAACTCAATAATGCAATAATCTTAAATTGCATAGCACTAAGATCTTAAATGACATGGCTCTTAGGCCCTTAATGACATGAATTTAAACACTGAATTTCCCACATATAAAAGCTTTCAACCTGCAAATACACACACAATGCTCCCATAGCAATATAAGTGTTTTCTTAATTCACCTTAAGCTTATCTTACTATCTCATTCCCATTGGCTCCTTAGTCACAGATCACAAGCTTGTTTAAATTCCTTTTTCCTAGGTTATATAACTCATTACTTAATGTAAGCTTTAAGCTACATTAGTGCTTATCTAAAACTCATTCCTTAAACATAAACCACCATTAGGTAAGCAATTTACCTTGTTTTTCTCAAGTTTCCTTAACTTTCTCCTTAGGTTTCTTCCCTTGGGAATCTCGGCCTCCACTTAAATTTCCCTTGCCAATGTTCTAATCAATATACAATGACTCTCATGAGTGCTAGATAATGCACTAACCTTAAGGAATCATTCCTAGGTTAAAAATTGTTTTAAGGTATAAAAGTGGATGATTACCTTTGAAGTCTCAAAGTAGACTTGGACATGAATGAAAGAGGACCTCCACTAGTCCTTGGTGAATAAACAAGCTAGAACAAGGCATAAAAACAAGGCCCCATGAGTGGTAATTTTCGGCCATGTAAAAAGTGGTGGAAAGATGGTTTTTCTTACATTTTTCTTACCTTGAATGAATGGAGAACCAAATGGGCTCTTCAAACTTGATTTTCCTCCATCAATGGAGTTTTTCCATGGCTCCAAAATGAAGCTTTCCCAATTTTGAAAAGATAAAAGCTAGAGCTTGAGCTAACTAAGAATAATATGTGTTTAGTTTTTGATTTGGAGCTAAAATGAGTAAGCTATGGACAAAGCAAGGTGAGGCAACAATGGAGGCTGATTGGAACGGTTTTAGAACAGATAAGAAGAAGAGAAATCGGTGGATTAAGAAAGAAATGAAGAAGAGAGGAGAGAGGTAGGTTAAAAGGTGGGATATTTTTTTTTAAAAGCAAATAGTACTATTCTCTCTTTTACTCTTCTTTTCCTTTAGTTGCCTAGTCATGTGGTGACTCCCCACATTAAAACCGGCCACCCCCCTTATAATCAAGATATTTATGGTCTTGGTTGACCAACTAATTGACTTATGTTGACTAAAACTTAAACTAGTCACTATTTGGCACTATTCATAAATTAGTGCACGTATTTGTGAAATTTTTGGTTTCCCATTGTTTTAGACTTCCTAATGTGATACTAATTAGCACATATGTTGATTAAGATGTAATCATAGGCATTTAGCCACTCAAAACCCATTTCTAAGACAATTTCTCAAAAAGGTGCTTTAAGGAGTCTTAAAGCACATTTTGTGTTTAAGCTTGTTTTTGAGCTTGGTTTTCTTTGGTAATTGCTTTAACATGTCTATTAGCATGTTACTAAAGTTTTATAATAATGTTTGGGTGCTAATCAAAGTCACTCCAAGCTTAGAGCACATTTTTGCCTTAATTGCCCTTAAGGCATTTTCTTGTGTTTTTCTTGGTTTAAATTGTCTACCAATCTTTCTAAGGCATATTTTAGCCTTACTACATCATAAATTGATGTTTACTTAGCATACTTAGGTTTGGGGTATTTCGAAAGCTACCGAATTTTTAAATGAACTGTTTTTTATAAACTTGTTCACTACCTAGAAGGTGAGATCAAACGTGATTGGACAGTCCTGACAGGGACTATCCAAGATATACCTCTAGTAGGTATATCTCGGACGGGTGACTATGTTCGAGTATATTTAATAGCTATTCAGAGAAACACTATATAAACAATTAAGAAGTAATTAGAGAAAAAATATAAACTAACCTAATCTGATGAGTAGTACTCTACTTAGTCCTGATGTGAAGAAGCTAGACAACCAGCCCGTATCAGGTGTGAGACAATGAAAAGTACGTACTACCAATGTCTGCACGAGATAGTTTGTACACAACAATAATTACAGTACGAATCCAATAATTCAATAGTTTGACAAAATTTTCTACGAAATCCGATAGAATCCCCCCTAAAAATATAGGGTTTCACCACAATAGAGCATGTACAAGAGGCGACAATTTGGTTTGCAAAATTAATCCTAATAAACACATTAATCTCAAACAGAGCATGTATGTTCCTGATCGACAGTTTGCATGGTTTTGCAAAATTTCACCATAACTACGTGGCTATATTTGTATGCCCAAGCACATTATATTTTTCACCTAATAAACACATTAATCTCAACTCCATTTTGACACAACTAGCAAGTACCAAAAATCAGCTCAGGCGCGTGACAGTTTAATTGTTTTGCAAAATTAATTAATATTCCCCAAACACTTAATTAATCCTAATATTTTATGAACACATTAATCCCAACCACAACATGTTTATATGTTCTGATCGATCAGTTAATTTGGTTAGCAAAATTACCTCCAGCAGAATCAGGAAAAGAGGCGATAGAGCATGGATCGATTATGCCATTTGGGTTGTAAAATTACTGCAGATGAATCAATAATAGAACGTAGAGGCGACGGGCATATGTATGTTAATTCCTGTTCAATCACAGGTTGCAAAATTAATAAGAGAAAGAGCAGACATATATATATGTTCCTTGTTTCGCAGATTTTTGATGATGAAATTACCGAAACAGAGGCGACATGCATGCATACTATTTGGATGATGATCAGAGAAGAAGATCGATGTGCATGCGCACAAATATATCGGGAGCTAGCTAGCCAACGCGTATAGCAGGGGGCGAGAGAGACGGCCGGAAAGCGGCGACGGCACGGACGGGCGACGGCAGTGGCGACAACGGAAGTGGCGGCGATGGTAGTATCTTGCCGACGGTACTGGGTAAGTATATTCGTGAGCTCAGTCGAGAGAGAGAGGTAGCTAGCTAGAGGGTTTACGTTGTAACAGTGAGCGCGGGAGAGATTAAATTTTTTCGGGAAAGTGGGGTGTTTATTCAGGCAACATAAAAAACGCTTCACTTAAGAAGCATTTTTTAAGCTGAGAGTAAAAAACATAAAGAACGCTTCTAAACGGAAGCGTTCTTTATGCGGAGCGTTCCAGAGACATAAAAACGCTTTCTATATGAAGCGTTTTTTATATGTTTCATATAAAGAACGCTTATTAGCCAAGCGTTTTTTTTTGTCTTTGGGCACGATACAATAAAGAACGCTTCTAAAGTGAAGCGTTTTTTAAAATGCCCGGCTTAAACCATAAATACAACGCCTTACTTTATAATCGTTCTTTAATATGCTAAAAAAACGATTTACAAATATAACCGTTTTTAAAAGGGCGTTGTTTATTCTTTTTTTTTTCAGCAGTGTATCCAGCTCTCTGGAATCAATGTACATACTATTGTGTACTTGAGTGATTATTCACTTGGTTCTCCCAACATATTGTCAGTTGAGGTTGAGCCACTACTTAGTTGTAGTGCTTCCTCTATTGTCAGTAGCTTCTGAATTTTGACCTTGCATTTTCTACGCTTCGATCCTTATGACTTCGTACGTTTCCTTCTACCTTTTACCACAATTGTCATCTTCCCAACTTCCTAGCTGTCCCACTCGATCATTACGTAACAAGTGCAATACCAAAACACTCAGTCCTATAGAGTGCAGAGGCGTAAACCCCTGGGCAGTAAATCTCTAGTGTGATTGTTATAGGAATGAACATTGTTTCCTTGTTTCTCGGTCTGTCTACCATCTCTATTCCTCAACTCCATATCGTTGTGTGATTTATTAACATAGACCGGTCGTTCGCTGCGCACCATGTTCGTATTTATTCACGACTTGGTTTCCATGGCATCCACTATTTCATTAGCTTCTACTCATGTTTCACTAACCATTTATACAATGGTTCACCATTTATTAGGCTGATTACCGAATATGGTATTCTCTTATTCCCCTGAGCTCCTTGAGCGTCATTAATTTTATAACTGGTTTCTCATTCCTTGACAATGTTTATATGCTCAAGCTTCGCTACCTGAGTAGTTCTAAAAGAGATGCATCCTCTTCTAGGAGTCTATGTGTTCACCGCTCTCGCGGTCTCACGTTAACGAGGGGTATCCTTGCTCGTTGGTTATTAAACTATCTTCACTGGTGCCGTTCTTTGTAACTCTCCATATCATTCACAATGGGTTTTGCACCCGTTGGATTTGTATTGTAATGGGTTCCTGGCTCACTAGCCACGTTGCCTAGAGCTTTGCTCATCTTAGGCTGATCACAAGCATTGCTTCTCCGTATACCATAAAATGGCTTGGAGGTATTATTGGGCTCCTTGATAGGATCAGTGCAACACGCTTCCGTCCGTTGGATGCCCCCTTAAGTATTTTGGTGTTGATCGGTAACATTCAATAATCCAGGGTATCCCCTGGGTAAGTGGGATCCCTTCAGTGTTCTAACCTAGTGTTCGTTATAGCTCTGGTGCTCTTATTACGACACTTCGTTTACCTATGTTGACTTTGATACCCTTTATGGATTGCTCCTGGGTATTGTTGATTATGCTGTTACATCCGGCTAGCATTTGAGTGTGTTCAATTTACTCTGCATTGCGGTTGAGATTTCAGATTGTCCATTTGGGGTTATACGTCTCCCGTTCTCAGGGTAGACTATGGGTACTTCTTTTATGGTTTTAACCGCTTTGGTATTTCCTTCGGTGGTGAACGGTACCCTCCGGTACCTTAGATGATCACTCTGGGTATTTCACTTTATTTCTTGAACATTGGTGTGTTCAGGTTAGGCGTTGCCTTACTGTGTTTAGACCGGGTATCCATTCCGGCTATTTCATGCTTTTGTTTCAAATTCTTGAGACATCTCCAATGTCTTTAGTCAATTACTAGTGCTTCTCGCACTTCCTAACTCTTAATCGTTCTCCTGGGGTGAGTTCTTGACTCCTTTAGCTTGTAAGCTCATCTGGGTTCTTCGATCATTTGAGGTATTCAACTGTTTCGGTTAGCATCTACCTTATGGTCTGTAGAACGGAGCTGACTACTTCCCGTGTTTCATGCACTACATGTATACATACGTGGGGTACCTTATTGGTACGTTACCACTTACCTGACTAACTCACAAAGGGTTTGTCAGGCCCGCAAGCTCCTTCGGAGTGCGGTCATCTCACATCCCGTATTTGGGTACACTCGTAGTGCTCGTCACACGCCTAGGTGAAGTATTTTATTGTCAACTCCTCTTGTATCATTCTATGATACTCACCGTGATTCTTCTGGTTTGGTTTTAAAAAAATTTGAGGTTTAAAAGAAAAGTTGTGGTTTTGAAAGAAAAGGTTTGGGTTTGAAAGAAAATCATCATGGTGTTGCCATGTCTGAGGTCTTGACCAAGTCCAGCTTCTTGCTGACTGGTATGTTTGTAATATGATGGTCAGGCTGTTAGGCCTTTCCAGGGTTTCGTTGTTTCAAGTCTTAGGATTGGTGATCCTATATTTGCTTCGATCGTCATGGTGGTACTTTGGTAAGTACGCGTCGGTCGTCAAAAGTCTTCCAATTGTCTTGTTGTTGCTACACTTGCCTTGGCAAGTGCGCGGGTAGGTCGGTTTTTCAGGTTAACAAACACCGGTTACGGTGTTTTTTCCATCCAAATTTGGTGTTTTTATTGGATCTTCCATCCATTTTTTGATTTTAGTGATCAACTCCTAAGTAGCTTCTCAGTGTTCTCGACATGATCGTCGTTAATTCGGGTGCTTTCCTGATCCTTGTGGTACTCCATGTACCTTGCCTCGTTGCTCGTTCCCATGCTTCCACGGTGGTTACCGAGGTTTGACTAATCCTAGGAGCTACGTCGTAGTCCTGTTGGTGTAAGTCTTATGCATATTCCCATAGTTGTTCGAAC
Source organism: Limonium bicolor (assembly GCA_023374045.1). Classification (NCBI taxonomy): domain Eukaryota; kingdom Viridiplantae; phylum Streptophyta; class Magnoliopsida; order Caryophyllales; family Plumbaginaceae; genus Limonium; species Limonium bicolor. The sequence continues at coordinate 437,746,978 of CM041777.1, forward strand.
TATTTTATTAGGGTATTACTGCCCTTTTTGGCATTGTAGGTTTAGAGTTATCCAACCTTGGCTATTTCTATAGCCGGTTGCATGTTGTTGACGGTATTGTCAAACGTTCGTAGTCCACAGACTCTCTGGTCTCGGGTTTTGTTACTCCGCCTTTTCGCTTCGCTGTATAGTTGTGCTTCCCTTCTTGTCGGGTATGCATGGTTCTCGCGACTGCGAAGCACGTCGCTCCATGATGCCGCAAATTTCGTTATCCTTTAGTTAGGATCTCTCAATCTTCAGCTAACAAATGCGATTGTCAACGTTCAAACGGGAACTGTCTTCGGGATTCCTGTTCTCGAAATCTACCGTATGACTGGTTTCTTCTCTTTACAAAGTTTACATACAACTGCCAGATCGGGTTAACCCGAGTATGAGAGGTCTTTCCATCTCTCTGGCGTTCTTTCCCCAACTTATAACGGGGGTTGTGGAGGGCGGGATTGGTTGTTGTAGGTTTCCAATTCACACGGAAGTTCCTATCTAGCGTACCTCACACGCTAACATTCAACCCTTAGCCCTAAGTCTCTAATTCCTAACTCGGTATTTTCCTACACTCGGTATTCAGACCATCAGAGCGTCGCTCTGATACCACTTTTTATAACTGAAATACCCCAAACCTAGTTATGTTGTTTAAATACCTAAATATGGTATATAAAGACTAAAAAGAGTCTTAGAAACATTAGTAAACAAATTTAAACAAAAGAAAACACAAAATGTGCTTTAAAGTCTATAAGAGCTAAAACGTGCTCTAAGCTTGGGTTGAGCTTGGTTAAGACCTAATGAACTTACCAAGACCTCATTTATATACTAATGAACATATTAAACCAATTACCAAATAAAACCAAGCTTGAAAACAAGTTTAAACACAAAATGTGCTTTAAGGAGTCTTAAAGCACATTTTTGAAAAATTGTCTTGTAAATGAGTTTTGAATGGCTAAATGTCCATCATTACTCTTTAATTAACATGTGTACTATATAGTATCACATTTGGAAGTCTATATCAATGGGAAATCAAAAATTTCACTTCTAAGTGCCTTGTTTTTATGAATAGTGATTTTATAAGCTATTTTGTAACATATGTTGTATTAAGTAATTAAATTGATAAACAAGGACTAAAATACCCTCATTATATTAGGGGGCCGGTTTTCTAAGTGTGGTGACTCACCACTCTCTAGTTAATATGATAAGTAAATAAAGAAAACTAATTAAACTACTTTTTACTTTATAAGAGCAAATATCTTCTTAAAGCAAATTCTATCTCATTCTCTCATTTCCCTTCTCCATTTCACACAGGTTCCAACTTCTCCTTCCTCCCTTCTTGCTGTTCTCTCATGGTAATACCACCACCACCATTAAAACTCTAGCTTTGACCACTTGTAAAATCTAGCTCACTTGTCCAAATCAAAAACAAACACCACCAATCTCTTCCTCTCATCAAGCTCTTCATTCCTATCTTCTCAAAACTTCAAGAGCCCCATTTCGGTGCCAAGGAGTTCCACCATTGAAGGAGCTTAAGCTTGTATTTTTACATATTATTACTCTCCTTTGTTTCTAGGTAAGGAATCTCAAATAAAAACTACATTTCCTCCATGTTTTTGTTGTGACCGAAAATACCCATTGATGGAGCTCTTTGTGTGACCTTGTTCTAGCTTCATTCCAACTCTTCATGGACTAGGTGGAGTCCTCTCTTGATATATATTCAAACTCTCTTCAAAGATCAAGGTAAAACAACTACATTAATGTTTTTGAAACAATGTAAAATTAGGGTTTACAATGAGATGAAGCTTATAGCTTGAATACTCATTATAATGTTTGTATATTGTTTAGAACTTGACAAGGAATCAAATACCTTACCGGTTTTTATAAGGAAACAAGAAAGAAGTTGTTTGGAAAAGAGGTAAATCTACTAACCTAATGTTGTTTAATGCCTTAGGAGAAATGAGCTTATAATGCTTGTTAAAACTACCTAAAGAGCAAATGGTGAATGACTTAGTAAAGTGTTCTCAAGAGACTAGTAAAAGGCATATGTATTGTTGAGTGTATTTGCAGGTCAAAGGCAAATATATTGTGGAAATTCAGTGTTTAAGAATTATGCACTTTAAGGGCCTAAGAGCCATGCATTTTAAGGGCCTAAGTTCCAAGCAATTTAAGTTATGCACTATATTGTGATGTAGTGCTTTATGAGTGAAGTTTGTGTATAATAAAGTGTTTGATGGATTTTTAGTGTTCTTGTGTGTTTAATGGAGAAAACAAAGTGTTTAGGCTTAGTAATGTGCTAGGAGAACCTATGTCGAAATTTAGGAAGTGTATAAGGAGTTCAAGATGTTTTAAAGGAATTTTGATGAACTAAGAAGTACTCTAGAGTGTAACAAGGACTTAGGCATGATCTTGAGGTTTTAGTATGTACCAAAGTCATTTTGGACTTAGGTAAAGACATAGGCAAACTTTGGTAAAATAAGGAGAAAGTGTGAACTTGAAAAAGGATTTCAAGAAATGACATAAGGAGTTGATGGTAAGAAATGATGCTTGAAAGATGATGTTAAGATGAGGAGAAAACATTTTGGGATAGTAGCTATCATAGGTGAGAAACACCATTTAGAAACCTAGTATAAAATGTTATAAGTGTTAAGGAATTTTACAAGGAAATGAGTAAAGGCTTAAGGAATTAGAAAATGAGTTTCATGGATGTTGTATGTGGACATAAGTGTACCAAATGTTATTAGGAGACATTAAGAGGCTTTAGGAGAAGTTTGGTGAAGATTTGACAAAGTTTGGGCAAGTTTAGGTGGCATCCGACCCAGGGGTCCGACCCAAGTTTGGGTCGGACAGCCTCTGTTAGACGTCAGGAAATTGTTCTGGAATGGTCCGACCCAGAAGGGTGGGTCGGACATGGGTCGGACGGTCGTGTTTCAAAGGAGGGAAAATGTTCTGGAATGGTCCGACCCAGTCGAGTGAGTCGGACGTGGGTCGGACGGGCATGTTTTGTAAGGCGGTAAATGTTCTGGAATGGTCCGACCCAGTCGAGTGAGTCGGACGTGGGTCGGACATGTATGTTCTGAGGTCGATGAAATTCTCTGGAATGGTCCGACCCAGAAGGTTGGGTCGGACATGGGTCGGACAAGTTAAGTTTTCCAAACCCGAAAACCACTGGAAGGGTCCGACCCAGTTGTGGGTCGGACGGTGGGTCGGACATACCAAAACTTATAAAAAAAACAGGAAAGAATGTGACTTATGTAGTTAACCCTAGGGTGTATAATGAAGGTAACCTAGGGTAAGATAGACATTAAAACATGTCATACAATCATGTTAAATACTTAGTAAGTTTGAAGTTAAATAAATAATTAACCGACGTTATTAACTATGTATAGGAGTGACCTACGGAGGAAACCAATCGAGGCAAGGACCAAGGTATGGTTTTCTTGCAGTCTGTTGCCTACCGGTTTACACCGGCTTGTGTGTTGTTTGTTTTTCTGTATGTTTATGACCTTGTAAGATTAAACCATGTAAAGAGTTTACAGTTGTTAAATATTATTATGTTGTTAAGCAAGACTCTCTCTTCCCTTTGTGTGTGTCTAACAAGACTTGACCTATTACTGTGATTTGTGTATTGAGTTCAATAATGAACTGCTGACAAGTGCTAACGGGGGAAGTGAGGAGTCCGGTCTGTTCCGGCCACGCGTGTGAGTATGGGAGTCGATGTCATAACCGGTTCGATTCTCTCGTATGTTATGGTTGTTCTCCAATTTGGTTTCCAACCTTCCCTTTAGCTTAACCAAGGCTATTACTGACTCACGTCGGGCCACAGGGGCATACTATGTGTTATTTCGGTGGGCTTGGATCACTATATCCGAGGCACCTTGTGTTAAGTTAACCGTTCAATCTAACAGGACGGTAACGAGTTATGTAACGAGCTTAGCATGAGCATGGCAACATTCTCTAGGCTCTCAATGGGGACTAACTGTGTTGGTTCTCTTCCTAAAAGGAATTGTATGTGTGTGATGTGTGTTATGTTGTGTACAATACCCATGTTATGATATATATGTATAAGTTGTGTGATTTAAAATGAATGCCATGTCATCATGACAATTGGTTGCGCGTATCCCAGTAGCCGATGGGCTGCGCGTTAACCATACCAGCCAAGGGTTGCTGACCCCCTCGGGGGATCCATATTTCTTTTACTGCAGGATGAGGATCGAAGAAGCGGAGTGGCTCTAGATCCTAGGATGTAGTTTACTTTTGAGTACTTTTGGAAGTTGGCCCGGGATGCGCCTGTGCTCCCGTGGCGTGTTATATATTTGGTTAAGATGGTTAACAGTGATGTGATACAGTGAAGGATATATGTAAACACTCGGTATTTTGTTGATGTATATATGGTTATTAGTTCTATGCTCGGGAGTCTGATCATCAGACCGGTACACTTGTATTTATTCAGCCTTGTTAACCACGTGGGTGGTTGACGGCGTTGTAGCACCATTCGTTTAGTTACTGTTTAGTTGTTTATATTCCGCTGCGATTTCAAGTAATGTGATGTGCGTAGTAGGGGTGTTACAATAACACCCCGGCCGCTAATCCAACCATTAACTCCTAACCCTTCTCATTTACCGTCATCAAACAGCGGAATCAAACTACCAACGGCGGGTATTACAATGCCGTTAGTCACCCACGTGACTAACAAGGCCAAACTCAACACAACAAATCAAATACAGTATCGGTCTGATGGGTCATTATACCGAGTACTCTATACAACGATACCTTCCATTTCCTTAAACAATTCTCAAACCAAATGCAACCTTCAATTACAATATATACAAATACAATCTCCACACTGTTCTATACCGAGTATCTACAATTCCCAGGTCTATCAATGACCTTTCGGTCTTACAAATCTACAATACAACAAATACGAATTCTTAAACGACTACCCATATTCAATAGCAACCCCGTCCTACTCTCGAACGGTTGACGGCTTCAATGTACGTGGAAAATAAAAACGATGCCCCGAGGGGCTCAGCAAAATTGCTGCATATGACTTCCGCATACCCCACGTACTAGCGAGGGTACGCCGACTATTTGGTGGAGAGCATGCGGTTCATTTAAATTCAAACAGCATGCAAGGCAACAATACATTATATATGTATATTGGCACAATCAAAGTTCAACAATGAACACAACACTAACACACACATCAAGGGGTTAGTTTAATATGTTCTTTACTTAGGCTTGAGGGTTTCTACCTCACTATGTCTTACTCAATTACTCATTGTCTTACCCACTCTCTTGGGTTCTCTTACTCACAATCTCAACAAGTTGTACAATACTCAACTCAATTCTCCACTCATACTCAAGTTCTCAAGTCTCTCCAGTTACAACTCAATTCTCGATTCTCACATACTCAAATCGATACTCCAATACTCAAGTTCTCAAATCAATACTCAATACTCTAAGGCATCTTTTAAGTCTTAGCCACGACCTCCGGGCAGGGTCATACACAAGACCCACCACCGGGCTTACAAATACAAAAGGAGCTATGCATTTAGCTCCTCAAGTTCACAAATGTCCAGTTCTCTACCGGACTTACTCTAATTCCCAAAACTCCACTCTCGGAGTCATTTCACAATCTCAAGGATTAGCCTAGAGGTATCTCTCTCGATAACATCTATTGGCTTAGAGAATTCCTCAATGTCTAGTATTCTAAGATTTATGGCTTTACCCAACTTATCGAATACTCTCATGTTCGTGACATTATTCATTTTAGTCGGTTCCTCTCACTGGGGTTCAACTATATTTCTAAGGGGTTTGGTGATCCCTTACCATGCTTTACTTTACTCAAGGTTCATATTTTGAACAATTATCAATCCTCTAGATAGAGGTTACTCATATACTTCCACTATTATTTATTGTGTGGATTAAATCAATTCGGTTCTCTAACCGTTATCGGGAATTTACTACTCCCGTATACTTTCTCACATTCGAGTGAGTTCGTAGGTTTATGTTATTGTTTCTTGGTTCGATAGTTTTAGTGGGTTTCCCGTTTCCATTAATTCATATCTTAACTCTTTCTTGAGTCTCTAGCCAAACAAGACTCAACTATGAGTCGATCTACAATTCACATTCAACATTCAAGCAATTCATCCACAATACACATTTCATGAATTATACAAACTTAAGTTCAATTCATAATCCAACAAGCATCAATACAACACAAGCACAAGCAAGTGCAAACATTCCGATTCGTGCATTTATCTTGTTAGGTGATCACACAATCAAACAAGCACACAAATCGGGTAACCAAGTTAGGATACAGAGCATGAGAAAATCATACCTTACACCATGGTTTTACTTTTACCGGGTCACCTCTCGTTCCTCGGATCTCACTTCCGTTTCACTAATCACACATCAAGTGATTCTATTAACATGGAGGTACTACGGTATGTAAAACTAATACTCCCGTAATTAACCCCGTTATCCCGTTATTCATGGTTTTACTCTTGTCAATTTATGTCCTTACTTCTCACTCATTTCCAACACTTGTTTATACTTCCTAGGACCTTTAAAGGTCACCAAACAACTCCTAAACATCACCTAAAACCAATACCAATCAATCCCCCATGTTTGGAACCCTTAAAAACACTTTCTGATGAACTTTTATAGTGGTCCGGGTTTGTGTCCGGGTCTACAAACCCGGACCAATCACTGAAATGCATTTCTGCCAATTTTTCCATGTGGTCCGGGTTTGTGTCCGGGTTTACGAACCCGGACCACCCCTTGGGATGATCTTCTGCCGTGTTTTTGCTATGGTCCGGGTTTGCGTACCGATTTGCAAACCCGGACCACCCCTGGAACTGTCAAAATTTACAGTTTTCCACTAGTTTTCAACCCCTAATTCACCCCTAATCATTTCCTAACCTTTCCACATGTTTCCAACATGTTTAAACACCCTAAAACACTCCACAATCTCAGGGGAGTACTAGTTCCTTTTAGTTTTCGTTCTCTCTTCTCTAATTTTGAATCTGCAAATCTGGGGATAGCTTCTCTGCTATACTGTTTGTTTGTGTCCCGTGTGATTTTCCTTTTGTCTGCTTCCCGTAAAGGTCTTCTGGAACCTTCCCCAGTTTTGATTGGTGAACAATGGGGACATTGTTCAATTTAAGAGTGGGGGAGTGACCTTTTCGGTGAATTGTGTGCTTAAATGCTTAATACTTCATGCTTATCTTGCGATTGTCCAAATAAAAAACTTGGACCCTTGTGTTGTGAGTTGTTCTCATTAAGAACAAATACTGTTATGAATTGTGGGATAAATGCTTAAATTTTTCATTTTGATTGCTTTTGAGGAGCATTTTACATGCGGTGTGGCCAAGTGATCTTGTATGGTTGGATTTTTATTGCTTTGGGGTTCCTTCTGTCTTCTTTCTTAGGGATTGCTAAGGGGTGCTTCTTTGTGAAAATCCATCAAGGGACTTGTGAGACGCCATTGTTAACTAACAATGAGAGTTGAGTGTTCTTAAATGCAAAGGCTTGATGCCAAAATTTTATCTTCTCATCTCTTATGCAAAAGTGAAACAAATGCATAAATCTATTTTTCCTTTTGTTTTCTTCTCAATGCCCATTCTTGAGAGAAGTTGGACATGGTAAAAGCTCTCCAAGTCACCTAATCTTTAGAACTTTGAAGCACTTCGGTTCATACCCCGAAACTCTAAATTTTGTTTTGCCCTAATCACACCCATGCCACCACTAAGAGATGGTTCACACTCCTCAAAGGTTTTAATCACTTTTTGCTTCTTCTTTTATCCTACAATTCATGTTAGTGTTTGTTAGTCTTGAGCATTCCTTACTTGCATGGGTGCTTGGTTTTGCTTAAGGACAAGCAAAAAGGTAAGTGTGGGGGTGTGATGAGTGTCCAAATTAGCATGTTTTAGGGGTGTATTTCATATGTTTAATCAACACTTTTCATGCTCATTTCTCCACTCTAGCTTGTTTTCCTCTAGTTTTGTGTTTCATTGGTGTTTTACACATTTATTGTTTAAACAAGAGGATTAACATAGCTAGGAGTAAAGTAGACGAAGAGAGGAACGCGTGGGCGCAAACGGATCCAAAATCGGAGTTAAAACGAAGAAGATACAGTGTTTTGAAGTTAGCCTGACTCCGAACGACCTTAGGACCGACCTTGCAAGGTCGGTCGGGTCGAAATTTTGCCAGATTCGCGTTTTTGCAAGCTACTGGAATCGACCGACCTTGCAAGGTCGGTCGGTCGTAAAATTTGCCCAGAAATCAGATTTTAAAAGGAGAAAAGAGAGGAAAGAGAGGGGATTACACACAGAACAGAGAAACGATGGAAAAACAAGAGAAAAGAGGGAAGAAGAAGAAGAAAGGGAAGGAAGAAGAAGAAGAGAAGAAGGAGGAGAAGGCTCACCTCCATTGAAGCTCTTCCTCAACCTCCCATGGCTATTTCTTCTCCCTTCTCTCTCTTTAGTGCTTTAATGGTTGTGTAGTTCCCTTGTAGCTTGGGATGGGGATTTTGCCCCAAAATCCCTAAAACCTCCATTGTTGAATCTTGAACTTATTTTTATGCTTTATTTTAGTCTTTGAGCTTAATGAAGATGATTATTGGGTATTTATGATTCTTAAACTTGTTGCTCATGATTTGAGGATTAGTTTAGGGTTTTACCCAAATTATCAATTATGTGTTAAATTGGTTGGTTTGGCCTACCGATTAGTTTAGCATTATTGTGGGATTCTATCAAAATGATATTCAGAGATAGAAACCTAAACTGTTAGAGACTAAAACGGTGTACTCTGATTTCGATGGTTTTGAGATTAGACTACATTGCAACTTTAGTGGAACTTGAGCTTAGTGCTGTCGATTGACCCGGGGCTTAGCTGATTGAGAAGTTTCGGTTAAATTGGTTAGGATTAGTAGGCCTAGATGAGGTTGCTAATTAATAAAGTGTTCCCGTTGTTTAGCTATGAGTTTGAGGTTCGACAATCGGTAGTAAGGGGAGGACGGGTGCAAATATCCATCCCGGGCTACACCTATCCTAGATAGTTAGTTTAGTGTTTATTGCTTTTCTTTATTTCTCCCGTTACAACCCAAAAACCCAAAACCCCTAATTTACATTTATGCACTTTTGTATATATCCTCTTGCATATTTACTAAGCTTATAAATTAGCTAGATAGTTACGAAGTCCCTGTGGATACGACCTTGTTGTACTACAATGATTGGGTTCACTGCCCATAGTTAGCAAGATAGTTTCAACATTATTTTGCCCAACACCACCCACGTGGTTAACAAGGCTGAATAAATACAAGTGTATCGGTCTGATGATCAGACTCCCGAGCATAGAACTAATAATCATATATACATAAACACAATACCGAGTATTTACTTACATCCTTCACTGTAAACCATCACTGTAAACTGTTCACAACCAAAGTATATATCGCCACGGGAGCACAAGCGCATCCCGGGCCCAACATCCAAAAATAATCAAAAGTAATCCGGCATCCTAGAATCTAGAGCCATTCTGCTTCTTCGATCCTCATCCTGCAGTAAAAGAAATATGGAGCCCCCGAGGGGGTCAGCAACCCTTGGCTGGTATGGTTAACGCGCAGCCCATCGGCTACCGGGATACGAGCAACTAATTGTCATGATGACATGGCATTCTTTTTAACACATACATCATAAACATATATCACTACATAAGTATTGTACACAACATCACACATAACATACAAGACATTTCCTTTTAGGAAGTGAACCAATACAATTAGTTCCCATGGAGAGCCTAGAGAATGTTGCCATACTCATGCTAAGCCCGTTACATAACTCGTTACCGTCCTGTTAGATTGAACGGATAACTTAACACAAGGTTCCTCGGATATAGTGACCCAAGCACACCGAACAACACATAGTATGCCCCTGTGGCCCAACGTGAGTCAGTAAAATAGCCTTGGTTAAGCTAAAGGGAAGGTTGGAAACCAAATTGGAAAACAACCATAACATACAAAGAGAATCGAACCGGTTATGACATCGACTCCCATACTCACACGCGTGGCCGGAACAGACCGGACTCCTCACTTCCCCGTTAGCACTTGTAGTAGTTCAACATTGAACTCAATAAACAATTCACAACATTTGGTTAAGTCTTGTTAGACACATACAAGGGAAGAGAGATCATACTGAACAATATAATAATATTTAACAACTGTAAAATCATTACATGACTTAAATCTTACAAGGTCAAAAACACACAGAAAAACAAACAACACACAAGCCGGTGTAAACCGGTAGGCAACAGACTGCAAGAAAACCATACCTTGGTCCTTGCTTCGATTTGTTTCCACCGTAGGTCACTCCTATACATGATTAATAACGTCGGTTAATTAATTTACTTAACCTCAAATTTACTAAATGTTTAACATGATTATATGACATGTTTTAATGCCCCAACTTATCCTTGATTACCTACATTGTACCCCCTAGGGTTAACTACGTTTGCCACATTCTTTACTATTTTTTTTATAAGTTTTGGTCTATCCGACCCACCGTCCGACCCACCAACTGGGTCGGACCCTTCCAGTGATTCTCGGGTTTGAAAAACTCTACTTGTCCGACCCATGTCCGACCCAACCATCTGGGTCAGACCATTCCAGAGATTTTACCGTCCTTTAAACACACACGTCCGACCCATGTCCGACCCAAGCCCTCTGGGTCGGACCGTTCCAGAACTCTTTACTGGCGTCTAACAGAGGCTGTCCGACCCACACTTGGTTCGGACCCCTGGGTCGAACGCCACCAGAATATGCCCAAACATTGTCAAATCTTCTCCAAATTTCTCCTAAAGCCTCCAATTGTGTTCTAACATCATTTGGTACACTTACACCCTCATACAATATCCATGGAACTCCTTTTCTATCTCCTTAAACACTTACTCACTTCATACCAAAATTCCTAACACTTATGATATTTTCTCCTTGGTTTTCTAAGTGGTGTTTCATACCTATGATAACCACTATGCCAATAATGTTTCCTCACCACTACAACATTATCTCCCAAGCATCTTTTCTTCCTAAACAACTCCTTGACATCTTTACAAGTTTATAGCTTCCCATGCAACAAATCACTTCATTCCTTTTTCACCAACAATACACAAGTCCTAAATACAATCTCACCATGATCTTGAAATGTCCCAAAACATTCTTTTGCATTCTAAATCCTCTAGAACATTCCCTAAGCCCTTTTTACATCTTTAAACACCTTAATGCATGTTTCTTCCACTAGTTGAACACTTAACCATTCTAAACATTTCCTAGCTTACCAAACTCATTTTAAACCCTTGGAACTTCTTGTTTATTACCTAAATTTTGACATGAACTCTCCTAGAACTTTACTAAACCAAAACACAATGTTTTCACCATTAAACAACCAAGAACACTAAAATCCATCAAACACATTCTTATACACAAAACTTCACTCATTTAGCACTACATCACAATATAGTGCATAATTTAAATTGCATGGCACTTAGGCCCTTAAATAACATGGCTCTTAGGCCCTTAAGATGCATAAATCAAAACACTGAATTTCCACAATACATTTGCCTTTGACCTACAAATACACCCAACAATACAATATGCCTTTTACTAAGCCCTTGAGAGCATTTTTCTAAGTCATTCACCATTGGCTCCTTAGATCATTTTTTAACAAGCAATATGATCTCATTTCTCCTAAGACTTTAAACCACATTAGGTTAGCATATTTACCTCTTTTCCTCACAAACTTCTTGTTTCCTTGACTAAATTGGCAAGGCTTTTAGTTGCTTGTCAACTTCTAAACATTATACAAATGATATAATGAGTATACAAGCTTTATGCTTCATCTCATTGTAAACCCTAGTTACATTATTATTTTAAAGCATTAAGATGATTGTTTTACCTTGGAATGGAAAGAGAGTTTGAATATATATCAAGAGAGGACTCCACCTAGTCCATGAAAGGTTGAAATGAAGCTAGAACAAAGCAAGGTAAGGGCACCATTAGTGGTGATTTTCGGACAACATAATAACATGAAGGAAATGTTATTTTTCTTTGAGTTTCCTTACCTAGAAGCAAAGGAGAGCAACAATATGTGAAAAGATGAGCTCAAGCTCCTCCCATGGTGGTTCCTCTTGGCACCGAAATGGAGCTCTTGGGATTTTGAGAAGATAGGAATGAAGAGCTTGATGAGACTAAGAGAATGGTGGT
>CM041777.1:437759754-437793319 GCA_023374045.1 Limonium bicolor
CGAGGACCCCCATAAAAGGAGGAAACGTGAACCTTCGCCACGGGATACAGAAATACAACAAATGGTGTAGCTCAGGGAATAATGTGGAGTGAGAGAACTATAGTACGTACCATAAACATCATGAATAACGTAAAAATACAAGGGTGTGGAATACAAAACAAGCGCTATACTGCACACGTTAGAACCAGATAATGATGACCGGGAGTCAACGCACAACCACTCTGATAAATAAGTCATTAAACAATTGACCAACAAATACTTGTTTATACAAATAATCATAAAGCCCTCAGACCATCAATGAATTTATGCCAGTAATAAAATCAATAACAGGAGAGAAAACTACCTCGCGATATTACAATATAAACCTCCCCATCAGGGCTCAATATCGCAAGCATTCACAAGACATAACACATAATCATGCCCATTGAGCAGGGGACCAATAGGACAGAATAGTTTCCTCGGGACACGCCCCAATATCGTTTGAGAAGGAAATTGACAAAATACTTCACAAATTATAAATGTGTGATAGACAGTGACACAAACCCAAACCAGTACAAATAAACACCTCGAATAAATTAACGGGAAGAGCCTAAACTAAAACAACGAGACTAAAGAAACCAAAACCTCAAATATGATATGACCAGGGTCGTAACTCCACAAGGGAGTGATTAAAACACAACAATATAAAGGGGAATATCCCGACATACGAGAGTGCTGATAGTTAGTAAAGTGACAAGAGATGAAAACTTTCTAAATGAGCAAGCGAATATATGAATACTTATTAAGATAAAGGATTTACTAACATTGGCAAACTACACCACTCTAAAGGTACCGGCCTAGGATGATAATTGCCACCAGAAAGAGGGGCATTAGGAAAATATTCTCAAACTAAAGGCATAAAACAATACAATACGATATAGCAATCACTGTATGCCCAGATTAAGAACAATGATATGTTTCCACTCAAAACGGGTTAAACACAAACACATTACTATGAAATAAAAGAAAGGCAGAGCTAGTATACTAGCGGATGCCCTAAGCGTAAGGCAAGTGCAACAATAACCAATGACTATCAAATCGGTCAAAATAAGGTGCACACAGAAGCGACCATTATAAATAGCCATCAGAAATAAGTAAGTTGGCAAAGATCAGACGAATAGAATTCGCTTAGAACTCAATGATAAGAAACACAAATATATATAATTACACTCCGAATAGAACAACATGAAAAATAGAAAGGATATGAAACATACCAGGAGGCAAACGCCTCAAATGCCAGGGAGCATACCCACAAGGGATGCTGAAAGAAGCGGGACATAAAATATGAGAACAACCAATGAATTTCCCTAGCAAAGAGTAGGGTGAACCACACAAACATGGTTATTAGGCCGTTATACAAAAAATACAACATACATCATCGATAATACCTAACAAATACTATAACTAACATATTACTCCAAAACAAAACAATCTGGAGACACGGGATGACATGGATTACCTCCGTGAATATATAGACAAACATGTCTCAAGATGGCTGAGACAAGTGCAAGAGCACTAAGTACTAACGGTAATCCATTCCACATTTCACCTCAACTGAAAGTCAGTGAGTAAATACAAAGAACACTTGACAACATAGTACGTGCATGGGCGCTAGTAATCAAGGACACCGGGATAGGAAATCTAAATCTAATCGAGCATTCGTATAATAAAGATACCTTACTTCCTAAAGCATGAAAGACCGTGCATGACACAGTCACATTCAAATGGGAAAATCAATAAGTTACTACTAATAAATAATCTATAAAACACCAATAAGAACGAAAGGGCAAATTGAGCCCTACGTTCATGGGTCTACACCTCACTACGAAACGAGTGGGCCCACTAGAAAGCGTTTGGAAGAGCGCACAAGTACTCCATGCTTTTTAGCTGAAGAAGTACATGACTCACCATTCATATATTTTAAAGCCCAAAAGACTAGAGTTAGACCCACGCCCCAGATATGAGACGACTCCACTCCTCTTTCCCGATACGAGAAGGAGGGAGACCAAGCATCCAGCGCTCTTCTCATAGTAGTTGTTCGATACTTTGGGGGTCACAGGGCGTAACCCTTTTTAGGGGGGGGGGGGTAGAGCCTCTTGGCGTATACCAAAATTCTATGTTGTTTGTGTTGCTTTGTTATGCGTATACGGGGCATACTTGATGTGTTGTGGAACTTGCGTGCTTTAAGCACTTGGATGAATTTATGTTGGTGGTCTTGTCTTGATTGTAACGTATGCAAAGCATACTGTTGTATATCTGGTTTGTTTATGCATGTATGCACTTGGTGGTATGTTTACGCATCCGATGGGATACTTGGACGGTTATCTGTGTCTATGTAGGAATTTATGTATTGGTTTTGTGCACTTGTGTTACACCTTGTGTGGATGTGTGAAACTGCATGATACACTAGAAGTGCACTTCATTGCACTAAGTTTATGAGTTGCATATTATTATTACACTTGGATGAGTTGGTTATGCATTTGTTGCACTTTGAGTTATGGAGATACGGGACTTGATCCCTAGGATTGAAGTTAGTCATGGAACTAGATTCTCCTAGGAACGGTTGATCAGTAGTGAGACTTCGGGACGAAGCCTTTTTAAGCGGGGTAGATTGAAATACCTCAAACACTAATTACCTTACTTAATAAGGAATTAAATCAAATGAAGCTAGATGATCAACAATTATTCATCTAATGGTTACCACTCATCATAAATAAAAGTATAACAATACATCGTTACATGCAACCTTTAATCAAAGAGGGAACGACATTAAGAAGAAATAACTCCTAAAACAAATACTATATGTAATATTTTAATATATATATATATCAAGATCACAAATCAAGTGACAAAACATCATGGAATGAATTACATATATAAATCAAGATTTCAAAGGCAAAACCACCCATTTATATACTCCAAGACAAGGAATATCTTATACTACCATACAAAACATTGATAACACATTATGTATCATTAATGTGTGTTATTGATACATAAAAATCAAAATGGATTCTTTTCCCCAATTATATAGCTGATCACACATTCCAAAGAGAGGAAAAGAAATACTAAAAATAATGTTAGAAAAAAAAGAAAAAGAAAATATGAATATAATAGTAAAAATAACACCTTACAAGTACACCTAGCTAAATAAAATCCTAACTAGCTAATTCCTCTCCTTTTTCCCTTTAATCTCAGCTGAGACAAAATTCTATCCCACCTCTACCACTCTTCTCTCGGTTGCTGCAACCAGGAAGGAACAAGAAATAAAAAAAACTGGATTAGACAAGCATGGACAAGTACAATCTAAAGTTTGAAATGAAAAAAAAACTAGCACTGGCATCATCATTCCCTAGTTTCCCTTCCTTACTCTTTCGGCTGGCAACACCCCAGCTCCTAGACAGCCTCTGCTACTATGAGGAAAAGGAGATGAAAGAAAACTGAACAACAAGTACAAGACCATCACTTCAACTCCTTTTCCCTCTTCTCCCTTACAGTTGATTTCTTCGTCTTCCCTTCTTATACTTCCTTTCTTCACTCAGTAAAAACTTGCCCGTGCTCACAGATTGAGACACATCCTTTATATTCCTTTTTCCGCTCTCATTTGACAGCAGCACCAAGCCCCTCATTTTCTTTGTCCACCGTAAACAACAACAACCAGCAAATAGTAACCCACCGCAACACAACACTTTCTTCACCACTTTTTTCTACCTCATTTTACATGATCTACCATCATATTTCTATACCTGATAAACACCCACCTTCCTCCCTTCATAGCCAGCTATAAGTTCCTAAGCATGAGCCATGCAACTGCAGGATTAAAGAGAAGGTAAACTAGTGTAAATATACTCCCTTCTCTTCTCTGTTTGGTACAAAAAAAATACAAATTCCATCTTTAAATCTTGCTATGTACACTCATTTAAGAGAGTTTCCTTTCAGTCATTACTTGAGCAGAGACTGGCGTGAAAAGGAAAAACAGAACCTTCAACAAATAGCTAGCAACAGCCTGGACAAGTAAGGTAAGAAAAATCAACAAACCACATGAACTCCATGCTTTTCCTCTCGATTCTGCCCAAAATTAATACACCACTGCTAACACTACTCTAACCTCTACTTTGTAAGCATATTACAGTTGTTCCTTTTAGTTTTTTTGAGCCAACAACAGCCTTGAATCAACTAGTAAACATCAAGTAAAAGAGGTGAGAAAAAAAAACGGATGAAACTACACTCCTCCCTTCCCTATTCAGTCCGATGAATCTGCCATTTCCAACTTAGTGTCCTTCTTATCTTGGTACCAGTTGAAGGAGGTTTTCCAGCTTCTGTGAACAGACAAAAAACACCCATTCACAACCTGCAACATTGAGGGAAGAGTATCAAGCAATCCGTAAGAAAAAGAAAAGCTGAAACAGGTCGGTAATGTTGACAATATTTTTCCAGCTCCTTTTTTTTCATTGTTCTGCCATGTATAATGAGCCATCTATTTTTCCCTCTAGGTAGCCAAGAATATTAGCCAAGTTATACAGATTCTACAAGTTGAAACCATCCTCTGTAAACTTCAAAAACTCCATGCTTACACCCCTTGATTAATTAGCAGAATAAGGCGCTAGAAGAGTTTGTTTGTTTCCTCGTGTATGTGGTGACTAACCATGCTAATTTTGCCATGAATCTGCCATGGTAATGAAGTGTAGGCCAAGGAAACAGAAATAAGGTAAGTAACTACCTAAACTTTTCCTTGAAATGTTAAAAATTCTGGCTGCTGTAAGCTACGGTAATCACCGAGAGTTGAGGGATGGTTATGGGTGATATTAATCTGTAAAAATGTTAAGAAGGTGGATGTGTAATGTTGGGTAAATGAAACTAAGAAAAAAGAAAAGAAAACAGAACCTAAGGCGTAAGGGAGTGTGGGAAATTTATATGTTGATGTAAATCCTTACCGATAAACAAGGGTGTACATTAGTAATATTAAACTTGAAATATGGGCTCGAGATTTTGTATAATGTTAACTAAACAATTACTGCTCACCATAGACAAGCTTGTGCTTGGTAACAAAAAATATATATATAAAAAAAATACAAAACAACAGCTAGGAATAACTAAAACAACCGAAAGTGTAGTAGATTTTTATTTTTAACATTTGATGGAACTTTTGAGGATATAAGTAAGTTTTATTTATGGCCAATTTGTTAGGCCATGGCATATTAATTATTTGAGCTTTAGAATGTAATTATGGAAATTAGAAGTGAAGAAAAGATTTATATAGATTTTCAGTATTAAATGGGATTATGCTAGGCGTAATCACCAACAAACATCCTAAGTAAAACATTGGAGAGAATTATTAAGTTTTGGCATGATTAAAATAACTTATAAAACTTACAAACATTTAAAAGAACATGGGAATCATGGTGAGGAAAAAAGCCGTTAATTAAAAGAATTGTAGGATATAAATGAATTAAAAATATGGGAAATGGTATTGGAAACTTAGGAACATTTCGATAATAAATTGAAGTTAAATGTAAGCTATGTTTAAGGCCAATTCTTAGGACATGGGAAATAATTTATTTGAAACTTTAAATTGCAATTATTGATTTTGGGGTGAGAAAAAAATTTATGTAGATTTCTAGTGTTAAACGAAATTATATTAGACAAAATCGCCTATGAAAATCTTTAGGAAAATACTAGTGAGAATTATTAAGCCATACCATGATTTAAGTAAGTTATAGAACCTATAAACATTAAAAAAAAGAACAAGGAATTTTAATGGGGTGAAAACCGCAAACTAAAAGAATTATTGGGGTACAAATAAATTTAAAAGTGTGGGGAAATTTTATTGGAATCTTAAGAACATAAACTATGAGGTTACAAAGGAAAGAAGGGGTTAAATGCAAAATAGGGGATTGAATGGGTCTTTTCATAAATAATAATAATAACTGTAGAAAAAGATGGAAAGTCAATGGCCAATCTTGACTATAATAGTGGTTTGATTAATTTAGAAATTTAATTTAATTAATTAGCGATTTAATGAAACACTTGGTTAAAGATGGGAATTGAAAAAAAAACACTACTTGGGAATTAGTGTAAATTTCAGAAACTAATAAGAATAGAGGGACCCATTCGTAATTAGACAAAGGTTGGAGTTGGTTTTGGTGGTTTAATGAATTAAGGATAAAATATATAGTTTAAATGGTAAAATGTCACATTATAAAACTCGTGGGGTTAGGTGGTCAATTAACTAAAATTTAGGATATAAATGAGATTCGAAATGAGTTAGGGGGCTGTAAAAAAAAAAATCTGGGTGGAAATTGAGATTTAGATAATAGACATGTATAATATAAGGTTAAGTGTTACAAAGTAAGTTTATGTATAAAGGGGATAAATTGTAAATAAATGAAAACTATAGGGTGGTAAATGATTTCTGAAAAATACATATGCATATATAAATGGGCTGGAGCGTAAATATATATATACATATATAAGTATTGTATATATAGTTTGGAAAACCTTATATTATAATTAAATAGGAGTGGAAATTCGACAAGAACAATATTTGGTTGTTTTTGTAAATAATTAAAGAGGGATGGGAAGGAATGTAAATTCCGAAAACTTATGTGAGCTAGTTGTAAATTTCGGAAATAAAAACAGAAAAGTAAAACAGTGTCATAATGGTATAAATGACATTATGCTAGGATATAAAGAGATACGTCCAAAGAAAATTATTATAGCATAAACATACCTCATAAACGTTTACATGAAATGATGAATAGATTCATTACGAGCAATGTTACAATTCGTATAACATGACTATTAAAGAAAAAGGGAGCAGATTAAATGACCGGCAAACCTTGTACAATGTTATACGGTTGGAAGTAAATAACGTGACATGATTGAAATAAATATAGCAGCAACGGTATATGAAACGTATGCATTCAAATTAATGACTATGCACCCACACGGTAATGGGAGCGTAAACGGTGGACGTAACTAAACCCCGAGCAAGCGTACAAAAAATGTATACATGCGCTTAAACGACCCGGTAATACGTAAGTTATCAAGGAACTAATTCTCAATTGAAAAATGTTGTCGAACTACCGAATAACGAGTACTCGTAAACGGTAACATACAATAAATCTAAAATCCCAAGAGTAACAAAAAAAAATATAATAATAATAAAGTCGAACAAATAACCGACTAAGGATTATTTCGGGGTAGAGGTTGGAACTTATTTTAATACGATGAGGTAGGTCCGAGGTGTGGACGCTAATGTTAGATTACATTTCCAGTAGACCGAGTTGTGGGTGTTGAATTACTGAGGATTAGAGGGTGAGCGTGGTCCCGCACGCTAGCATTATGTCGGTGTAAGGTACGTTCTATATGGTTCGAGTGTTCCTGAGGGCTTCCTGGGTTCTGGTATGTGTGAATGCATGACAAGAGTGATATGTTTGCTATGTGTTGTGGTTGTGGATTTAAATGTTTATTGTTTCACGATCTTTATTGTACGCGACAGATTACTATCTGGAAATTGTATACGAAAACTCAAATCAGATTGTGGATGATAATATGGAAATGGAAAAAAAATAACTATGATCTTATTATATAAACCTGTGGATGAACGCATCCTAGGCGATGCCTAGGCGAAAGTTAACGACCTTAATGGTCCTTACATAGAGAATACACTCTACATAACCTAAGAATAGATCTTAGGTAAAGGTCACAGACCAAATTATATTGTGGAATTAAGTAAACAATTAAGATAAGGAAAAAGCCAGGGTAGTCACAGAACATGGTTACGCATGGGTGATCACCAAAGAGAGGGAACGACCGGATAAGGTTCTCTCGCTATGGAAACTGCAACGAGCCAGATACGATCGTTGGTCAGAGGGCACTGCTGTTGGTGCAATGGTTTTGGCCGTCAGGCATCTGCGGACTCCAGACAAACCGCACTGTTAAAGTGCAGCAGAGCGACTGCTCCTGAAGAGGAAGTTTATACGGGTTGTCCTAACATGAAGCCCACCTTAATTGAACAAATTAAGTAAAAATTACGAAATAACTCAAGGAAATATTCTTAGCCCTAAACAACGAAACAAGAAGGCCTTAAGGCTGCAAAACAGGATTGTTCAAGAGAGTGTAACTCTCGCACTGTAAATTGAGGTTGTTTATATACTTGCTTATTGCTTGTTGTGGATTATTATGGTGATTTTATGAACTTATATGTGTGATGATTATTGTTATATTGTTATTGTGAATGAAAACGGTACAACATGAAATTGTAATAGCATGTTAACAATTGGGCTAAATAACTTGAGTAGTCTTAGGGTTCATGAAGGTTATATAGTTCATGCTCAGTGTTGGCTGAGCCTATACGGCCCCCACTTGCAGGATTGAAGCAGACGTAGTCCGAACGTGAGGGCGGGATTTTTGGGATAGCTAACAGTTTTCTTACTTGTGACACTGTTGTTTATGTTCATTGTTTTACGCACATTGTGGTATTGGGATAAATAGATGGCTCACTGTTCTTTTGGAGTTATTCGGTTGTAAACTTTGGTTGTAATAAGTCTCTGTCATCACAACGGTAGTGTAGGTTGGATATTTGGTAAATGCTACGTTGCTCTCATGGGCGAGTAACGGCGTGTAACACCCGGATGATTTTGTTTCTGTTTTTAATTACCGTTACGAATCGACTGATTGCTATGTTAGGCGCGCTAGTTAAACCGGATGTTAGAGTAGGGGTGTTACACTCTTCCCCGGTTCTAAGAACCTTCACAAAATCAACCAATAAGGTCACCAACAGAAAAGGGGGGACTGAAATGAAACACACTTTTCGTCTCTTTTTTTTCAAAATTTTGACCCAATCGGCCCTACCAAGGTCGGTCCCAGGGTCGGTCGAAGTCAGTAGGCTGCGGATTTGAAATATTCGACTCGACAAACCCTCCCAAGGTCGGTCCTAGGGTCAGTCGAAGTCAGTAGCTTCTGGTTTTGCAAAAATTGGACTGACCGACCATTGCAAGGTCGGTCCTAGGGTCGGTCCAAGTCAGAATTTCCCTAAAATTAATGTATTCTTGCCCAAAACACTTGTGCACATCCATAAGTAGAACACATATATAAAAATAACTAGAAACACACAATAACAAGGGCATGCAACAAGCAAACTAAGTAACATAACTAAACTGCAAAATTAATGCAAGATAAAGGGAGAAGTAGTCCGGGTTGTCTCCCGAAAGCTGCACGTCTTTTTAAGGTCTTTGGCTAGACCGTAGTGAAGTTTAAAAGGAACCTGGAGGGTGGTTGTGAGGAAAAGATCCAAAACACGAACCAAAGCCGTTCTTAATTAGGTCTCCACCTAGATGATCACGTCCTCAACCACTCCATTTGGGTAGACCGTTGACCCATCCGCCAGTTGAAGGACCATCTTGCTCTTCTTTAATTCGCCAATCCCTAGCCTCTTGAAGGTGGAGAGAGGCAACAAATTGATGGAAGCACCTAGATCACATATAGAGTGTTGAAAGAAGGTGCTACCAATCATGACTGGGATGGTGAACCTGCCTGGATCGCTGCATTTCGACAGTAATGGCTGTTTGAGAATAGCACAGTAAGCCTCATTAAGTTGGATGGTGCAAACTTCAGTCAATTTTGTTTTGTGGAGATGAGGTGCTTAAGAAATTTAACATAGTTTGACATCTTGGCAATGAGGTCTACAAAAGGAATGTTGACATTTAATTGCTTCAGCATCGCCAGAAACTTCCCATACTCTGCATTAAATTTCTGTATCTTGTCTCGGTTGTGAAAAGGTAAAGGGGGTTCGTACGGAGAAGGTTTTGGAGTGGATTGGGTTGTAGAAGTGCTTTGAGAAGCTTTCTCTAATGGGAACTCAGTCCCTTCTCCATCATCCTCCTTGAATTCTCCTGAGTCTTTCGAGGTTTGGGGCTCTTTTGTTTGTTTGCCACTTCTCAAGGTGATAGCTTTTACCCCTTCCTCATTATCATCCAACTTGCCTTTTTCCTTTTCATAATTATCAAGAATCCTCTCTAGGTGCTCCCTCTCAAATTGAAGATCGTGCTCACAAATTCTTAAAGAAGCTTCAAGTTGGGCCATCTTTCTTTCGATGCTTCAATAGAAATAGCCCATCCTTGGTGAAGAGGGTGAATTTTAGGGGCCTCAATCACATTCACCTCTCTAAACTCTTCTTCAACACTTTCTCTTACAAAAATAGCCTTGAGTTACTCTTTCGGGTTAGGCATTGGTTGACTAGAAAAGGTGCTAGAAGCCCTTTGGCCAAGCTGCTAAGAAATTCGCTCAAGCTGTCCCTCAACTCTCTTGTTGGTGGCCTCTTGACTAGCCTTGAACGAGTCAAACTCTGCTACCTTAGTTTGCACAACTGAGACAAGATTTTTCATAATGTCTCTCAGCTCTGTATTTGGATCTATAAGGGTAGAAGGGGGTTGTTGTTGTTGAAAGCTTGGAGGTGGCCCTTGTGATTGGTACCCCATAGGATGGTTGGAAGCATTGCTTGATCCCCCTTGAGTTTGGTCATCGGTCCTCCATGAGAAGTTTGAATGGTTCCTCCAAGGGGCATTTTGTTGGTTGTAGTTAAATCTGGGGCGGTTGCCTACAAAGTTCACGTCCTCAAGTGATCGGCGTAAGCTTTTCCTTTGTAGAAATGGGTCTCATGCGGACCCGCACAAATTGCGCACCCCTTTTGAAGTGAAGCAGAAGCAGAAGGAGATGATGATGAAGAAGAAACAATAGACTTGGTTGTGTCTTTTTGAGCTATAGCTAGCTTCTTTACCATCTTGGTGAGTGAAGATAGCTGAGCGGAGAGATGGTCGGTGGGCTCAACATGGAGGAGACTAATGGTGGCCACGGGTCCGGTTCCACTGGTTCCGGTTCTGGTTCCGATTCCACCGGTTCCAGTTCTGGAAAATGTGTATTCGTATTCGGAACCGGTCTGGACGGTTCCGGTTCCGGTTCTGAAATCTGGATTCGCTTCGGATTCGGTCAAAAAACCAGTTCCGGCCGGTTCCGGTTCTGATCGGTTCCGGAGCGGTTCCGGAAAGATTCGATCGGCTCCAGTTGCTTCGTTTTAGCTCCGATGTGAGATCCGTTTGAGCGCACACGTTGCTCTTTTCATCCACTTTACTCCTAGATAGGTTATTCTTCAATTTTATATTCTTAAATGTGTAAGAAACAAAGACTTAGGAATTTTTATTGAATTTACAAAAAATAAGGAACAAAGGGAATTTTATTATGTGATTCACTGTCTCATTAAAACCTTATTAGGTAAAAACCCATTGGGAAAACCCTAATAAGGAAAAAGAGTACACCTACTAAGAGGTTACATGATTTCAATTTGCAAGTCTTAAAAAAAAGATTACATGGAAAGAAAGTAATACTAAATTACTAATACATTCTAAAATATTACACCGTAACTTCAACCGGTTCCGGGGCGGTTCCGGTTCCGGTTCCGGGGCGGTTCCGGTTCCGATTCCCGGTTCCGAATCCGACGACGGTCCAGGCGGTTCGGGTTCCGGTTCCGGGCCCGGTTCAGGCCCGAATCTCAAAACATGTGTTCGTATTCAGAACCATCTGAGGCGGTTCAGTTCCGGTTCCGGTTCCCGGCCTGTTCCGGTTCCAATCGGTTCCGGGTAGAACCACCGGTTCCGGGTAGAACCGCCGGTTACGGGTAGAACCGGACCCGATGGCCACCATTAGAGGAGACCCGCTGCTCGTGGTATTCTTCCCTTTGGTTTAGACCATTGTCTTGTGTTACTAGTCATCACCTCTAAGAGTTCCATCCCCTCTTAAGGTGACTTAGTCATGAAGCTCCCTCTAGCCGAGGAGTTCACAAGGAGTCTATTCGAGTCGTTGAGACCGTTGAAAAATGATAAGCATAAAGATTGGTCATCCAGACCGTGGTGGGAGCAATTCATCAACATGTCTTTGAATAGATCCCAAACGTCATATAGTGTTTCCCTCGGTTCTTGGCAAAAGGTATTGATCTCTCCAATCAATTGCCTAGTTCTACTCGTGGGGTAATACTTGGTAATAAAATTTTGAGCCATTTGTGCCCAAGTGTGGATTGACCTTGAAGGCAGGCTTCTATACCATTTCGTTGCAGCGTCTGACAGTGAGTGAGGGAAGAGCTTGTGAGCCTCGATTTTTAAACCCTGTTCTATGTTGATTCAAGTTGAATAGGATTTGATTGGGTTTTAGGTCCACTTATAACCTAAGTTTAATAACTAAGTCATATAACCATAATTATTACAACCTAAGTTAGCTCAGTGGAACCAATTATGAGTCGCCACCTAATTTTAACCTAGATCAAATTAGGAAAGAAGAGTTCGGGTTTGGGGACTTGATATTCGACTTAATTAGGGTTCAACTACTTTCATTACCCTCGAAGTCATTTTTCCTCTACTTAGTTTAATTACGGCTTATTACGAGTCGTTTTAACCTAAGTGCGCGCTTCTGATTTTTTTTATTTTTTATCATTTTTTGACAGAAAATTAAAGTGAAATTGAAATGACCTAAACTAGGGTGTCAGAGGCAGAATTAGGACAAATTTTGTTTCTGTATGTAGCCACGGACCTAATGTCTGTAACCACAGACCCTAGTTAATCTATGTGAAAACAGAAGTCAAATTAAACCGAAAACGAAATTTTGAAAAGTCCGGGGCCACGGACAGGCTGTCTGTGGGCCCGGACATGTATGTTTAAAGCCCTTAAAATTCAAAAAATAAAATCCCGCCACCGTCCGTGGGTGTCCGTGGCCACGGACAACCCGTACGTGGTTGTGGACCATAGGTCCGAGGTCATGGATAACCCACAGACGTTGGGTTTTTGGTGGTTCCCGATGATGTTTTCGGCTCAAAACTTATGTACGCGTAGCTAGAAAGATTTCCAAGATGTTAGTAATCAAATATTCGTAATTTCAAATCAAATTAAGCACGAAACTTAGCAAACAAGTAACAACGCTGTAACAAAAAGAAATAGCAATACATTAGCCGAAAAGAGTCGATTTGTACCCAAATTTTGGGATAAGGTTAGTAAAGTCAAGGAGAGTTAGAAAAGTAAAATTCCCACCTGTTTTACCTTCGAATACACAATGATTCTTCATGTCGGGATTCGTCGGGAGCCTCGTTGACAATAGATTCGAAAGGACTTCGAACTGGGCTTCTGGTCACTGATTTTTCTTGATGTTCTTCACATTTTGGTGGTGTTTTTGTCAGATTTTGATGATGGTTGACACTTTGGGAGTTAGAAAATGAGTTTTAGTGGCGATTTCGAGGGATTTCAGTATGATTTCGGTGGCCGGGTGGTGAAAACGTGAGAGATAGAGAGAGAGAGAGAGGAGAGAGGCTGTGTTTTATGATTTCTTAGGGTTCTAGAGCTTGTGTGATTCTGATTTTATCAAGAGATTTGATCCTTTATATAGACTTTCTTAAAGATTGAAAAAATCTAGTAAAAACGAGATTTTTCGGAAACTTAATTAGGTGACTTCCCAAAGAAACCTGACTAAGAAATTTTAGCCATGTGTCAAGGATGAGAATTATTATTTTTCTGAGGTGGAATCAAATTTTTTTAATATTGGAATATTTCTAAATTCAATTTCTCGTCAGATTCAATCAGAAATTGCTAGAAAATTATTGGAAATTCAAAAAATCAAAATTCCAACACCATTATGCTCAAAATGTCATCCTCTATCATGGGTTAAAATTTTAAAACATTTTGATATAATTTGATCCTTCTTCGGAGGAGAGAGAAAGCTCATAGTGGGCTTAGGAGCCTTGAAAAATTAGAGAAATGGCCCTGAAGATGACCAAACTGCCCCTGGCACCCCGGAATGTGCCGAGTGAATTGGGGATCCTTGCTATTTGATCAAGCTCTCCTTTAGTACCTGTGCCTCTAGATACTCGCTTCTGAGGGGTTAAAATTTTGGGTATAACAGATTGCCCCACGTCAACTTGTCTTTGTAATGCGAATGAAAAGACTGGTTAATGCCTTAAAATTTTGACCAGTGGAGAAAAGTGAATTAGATTCCTGCTGAAAGTCTAACGATTGTGCTGTTCTATTATGAGGCGCTAGCTACCTGAGAAATGAGTTGAACTAGGGAAAATGGAGTTATGGACTGTGTGTTGAAGGTCTTGAAAACCTAAGAATGCAGATAGGAGAGTTGTATGCATGACATGTGATAGGATCGGGGTGCTGACCGAGTATGTCTAAGGTGTTAGTCTCAGACCAACCCTACTTGAGGACAAATACTTGTAAAGAGATAATGCGGAAGCTTTTTGTTTAAACTTTACAGGATAGGATTCTACTTTATTGAAATTCAATGTGAATTACAACCTATCTTTCTATCTTGGGATTCGACAAAGGTACTCTGTCTCATCCAACACTCGCTCTACTCTCGGATTTGATCAATGCGTAACAAGCAGTAAAGGAGAGTGTTTTGTGTGCTCTATAGGTAATAAATACCTAAGCTGTTTGACTAAGTCTAGCTAAGATCTCTCAAAATGCTTTCTTTCTCAAACGATATTTTTCTCTCTCAAAATGCTAGTCTAAGATCTCTCAAAGTGTGTGTACAATCCTATGCTTATATACATCTTAACGGTTCCTAAAATATCAGAAGTGTCTTCATGGAGTACTCTTTGAATTCGGGTGTGCAAGTATTGAAGGCACTTAGTTGCTTCACGAGTGCTATACACGCATGTCTCACATGTCTCCGAGATAATCGGAGCCACTCGGTAGTTTCGCGCCTTGGTTGATCAGAGACAGGTGTCCAGGTATCGGTGCAGAGCTACTCGAGCTGGTGAATCACGAGGGCAAGTCTTTCTACAGAGCTACTCTGACTGAGGAGGCAATCATCTGCAAAACCAAGTCTCCAACAAAATTCCTCCTTTTTGCTGATGATGGTAAACTCAGTGTATCCAGCGTGAACTTTGGTGTCTTCAATAAGTGTGCCTGCAAAAAGAACAGATAACAAGGCAGAGCAACTATCTCGGGAGAACTACTCACTGTTTGTTCCCCCTTAAACAAATATTCCCCCTTAAGATGATGCAGTTAAATTAGAGCAAATTAAACTATAGTACAAAGCTATTCCAGAAACTACTTAACAAAAATAAAACCAATCTGAAATACCCCAAACCTTGGTATGTTGGTTAAACATTAAAACATGATTTATTAAGACTAAAAAGAGTCTTAAAAACACTAGTAAACAAATTTAAACAAAAGCAAACACAAAATGTGCTTTAAAGTCAATAAGAGCTAAAAGGTGCTCTAAGCTTGGAATAGGCTTGGTTAAGACCTAATGAACTTACCAAGACCTTATATATATATTAATGAACGTATTAAACCAATTACCAAAGAAAACCAAGCTTGAAAACAAGTTAAAACACAAAATGTGCTTTAAGAAGTCTTAAAGCACATTTTTGAAAAATTGTCTTGTAAATGAGTTTTGAGTGGCTAATGCCCATCATTACTCTTAAATATATATGTGTCTATATAGTATCACATTTGGGTGGCTATTATTAATGGGAAATCAAAAATTTCACTTCTAAGTGCCTTGTTTAGGTGAATAGTGATTTTATAAGCTAGTTTATAACATATGTTGTATTAAGTAATTAAATTGATAAACAAAGACTAAAATACCCTCATTATAATATAAGGGGCCGGTTTTCTAAGTGTGGTGACTCACCACTCTCTAGTGGATATAATAAGTAAGTAAAAGTAAACTAATTAAACTTACTTTTTACTTTATAAGCATAATATCTCTTAAAAGCAAATTCTATCTCATTCTCTTTTCCTTCCTTCATTTCCATGGTCACAACCTTCTTCTTCCTTCCTTCTTGCTGCTCTCTCTCTCGGTAATACTACTACCACCATAGTAACTCCACCTTTGACCTCTTGCTAAATCAAGCTCACTTGTCCAAATCAAATTCTAAGACCACCAATCTCTTCCTCTCATCAAGCTCTTCATTCCTATCTTCTCAAAACTCCAAGAGCCCCATTTCGGTGCCAAGGTGTTCCACCATTTGAAGGAGCTTGAGCTTGTATTTTGACATATTGTTGATCTCCTTTGCTTCTAGGTAAGGAATCTCAAAGAAAAATCATGTTTCCTCCATGTTTTTACCTTGACCGAAATACACATTGATATAGCTCTTTGTGTGACTTTGTTCTAGCTTCATTTCAACTCTTCATCGACTAGGTGGAGTCCTCTCTTGTTATATATTCAAACTCCCTTCAAGATCAAGGTAAAACAACTACATTAATGTTTTTGAAACAATGTTAAATTAGGGTTTACAATGAGATGAAGCTCAAAGTCGTTGAATACCCATTATGGTGTTTGTATATTGTTTAGAGTTTGACAAGGAATCAAAATACCATACGGTTTTGTAAGGAAACAAGGAGGAAGTGTTTTGGAAAAGAGGTAAATCTACTAACCTAATGTTGTTTAATACCTTAGGAGAAATGAGCTTATAAATGCTTATTAAAACTACCTAAAGAGCAAATGGTGAATGACTTAGTAAAGTGTTCTCAAGGAGACTAGTAAATAACATATGCCTTGTTGTATGTAATCGCAGGTTAAAGGCATATATATTGTGGAAATTCAGTGTTTATGATTTAAGCACTTTAAGGGCCTAAGAGCCATGCATTTTAAGGGCCTAAGTGCCATGCAATTTAAATTATGCACTATATTAATGTAGTGTGAATTTGGTGAAGTTGTATATGGAGTGTTCTTGGTGATTCTAGATGTTCTTGTGTGTTTAATGGAGAAAGCAAAGTGTTTAGGCTTAGTAATGTTCTAGGGGAATCCATGCCAAAATTTAGGTAGAAGTAAGAAGTTCTAAGTGTTTACATAAGGTTTGGTGAGTTAGAAAATGTAGGAAATGAATAAGGAGTTCATGATGTTTTAAAGGAATTTTGATGAACTAGGAAGTACTCTAGAGTGTAATAAGGACTTAGGCATGATCTTGAGATTTAGTAAGTAACAAAGTAACTTTGGGACTTAGGTAAATACCTAGGCAAACTTTGGTAAAATAAGGAGGAGTGTACACTAGGAAAAGAGTTTCAAGAAGGATATAAGGAGTTAGTTGTGAGAGATGATGCTTGGGAGATGATGTTAAAATAAGGAGAAAGTACAAGCTTAGAAAAAGAGATTTCAATGATGACATAAAGAGTTGTAGTTTGTAAGAAATGATGTTTAAGTAATGATGTTGTGTAGAAGATATGTCTTGGTATAATGACTAGAATAGACAAGGAATACCACTTAGAAACTTAAGGAGAGGATACTATAAG
Organism: Limonium bicolor; assembly: GCA_023374045.1. Lineage (NCBI taxonomy): Eukaryota > Viridiplantae > Streptophyta > Magnoliopsida > Caryophyllales > Plumbaginaceae > Limonium > Limonium bicolor. Next base: position 437,777,079 of record CM041777.1, read on the forward strand.
TGTTGGAGGCCTTGGGGAAATTTGGTTAAGTGTTTAAAGGCTTAGAAATTGGAGTATAATGCCTTGTCCGAACTTCCGTCCGGATGTGGAAGTTCGGACAGGCCCTGTTGGGTAAAGAAATTCTCACTCGCGAACAGTGTCCGAACTTGGGAAGTCCGGACACATGTTCGGACGTACCCACCCATCCTTAGGATTATCCTCGAACTGTGTCTGAACTTGGGAAGTCCGGACACATGTTCGGACGCTCGGATTTCTGTCTAAATTTTTCTCGGCTCACGTCCGAACTTCCGAAGTCCGGACATAAGTTCGGACGTGTGTCTATTTTCTGTCTAAAGTCACGGCTTGCGTCCGAACTTGGAAGCTCGGACACAAGTTCGGACAGGCCACTGTATGGACCAAAAATTATTGTTTTAAGATGGGAATTGTTATCTAAAAATGGTAGTTGGTTAGTAATGATATTATAAGGTTATGTAGGACATGTTAGGTGGGTTTTAAAGGCAAATAAAAGGATGAAAAGTTGTAACAAGGGTAAAATAAAAATAAACTAGTAATGTTGAGTAGATTATGTTAATAATGGACTAGTGCGTTAATTAACCGACGTTACTAATGTGTTTAGGATTCTCTCAAGGTGGAAACGAAACGAGGCAAGGACCAAGGTATGGTTTTCTTGCAGTCTGTTGCCTACCGGTTTACACCGGCTTGGATGTCGTTTGCTTTTCTGTGTGTTACGACCTTATAAGATTAAGGCATGAAAAGAGTTTACCGTTGTTATACATTAAGATGTTGTAAGGTTATGACTCCTTTCCCTTGGTTGTCTAACAAGACCTAAATAATTGCTTGTATGTGACTTAACAAATATTGTGTGATCACTAACAAGTGCTAATCGGGGGGAATGAGGAGTCCGGTTGTTCCGGCCACGCGTGTGATGGATGGGAGTCGATATCATCCGGTTCGGCTCTCTTGGTGTATGTATAGGTGGTATTCCAATTTGGTTTCTACCTTCCCTTAGCTTATCCAAAGCTAGTTACTGACTCACGTCGGGCCATAGGGGCATACGTATGTTATTTCGGTGTGCTTGGGATTACTATATCCGACACACCTTGGGTATAAGTTAACCGTTCTATATAACTGGACGGTAACGAGGTTGGTAACGAGCTTAACATGGGATTGGTAAAAATCTCTAGGCTCACATGGTATACTAACTATGGTGGAAGGTTCCTTGTGAGGACCGATTTTATGGTGTTGTATTGTTATGATGCTATGCAATTTCCCTTGCTATGCTATGGGTATATATATATATGTTGGATGTTCTAAAATGAATGCCATGTTATTATGACAATGGTTGCGCGTATCCCGGTAGCCGATGGGCTGCGCGTTAGCCATACCAGCAAAGGTTGCTGACCCCCTCGGGGGCTCCATATTTTATTGCAGGATGAGGATCGAAGAAGCAGAGTGGCTCTAGGTCCTAGGTCGTTGATGTACTTTTGGCTATGTTGGTTGTTGAGCCCGGGATGCGCCTGTGCTCCCGAGGCATTACATTTTGGTACCGTTTGTTAAATACTGGTGGATGTTTACGGTTGGAAGGTGTGTTGTAAATTAAATACTCGGTATGGTTGGCTATGTTATATATATGGAAGTTAGATTCTATGCTCGGGAGTCTGATCATCAGACCGATACATTGTATTTATTCTGCCTAGTTAACCACGTGGGTGGTTAACGGCGTTGTAACACCAAAGCGTTTAGTTATTGTTTGGTTGGTTATTTCCGCTGCGATTTCGGTAGTTGTTAGGAGCGTTGTAGGGGTGTTACAAAAAGTGGTATCAGAGCGAAGTATCGCTCTGATGACTAGAATACCGAGCTTAGGGATATACCGAGTTAGGAAACCTAGCTACAGATACCTAAGTGAACAGATTTGGAAAGGTTAACCACTAACTAAGTGTGGAATTACCTGGTTGTCGGGAAGATGCTATAACCATTGGACCGATAAGTGTGCAAGCATAATGCTAATGAAATGTTCATATGAATTCAGATGGCAGGTAGACCACGAGGTAGAGGCCGCGGGCGCGGTACTGGAGTTTGGGTGACCAGGGCGATGATACTACGGCACAGACATGGCTGAGGCAGTTGCAGCCGCCGTAGCCCAGTTGGTACCCGATCTGGTTGCTGCTATACAGCAAGGGCAACAGCCCGGAGTTCAGCCACCACCCACCACCGCCACGAGAGACCAATTGGGTCAAGGCGTTGGCTGATCTTAGACCGCCATCATTCAATGGGGAGACGATCCTCGAAAGCTGGAGGCGTACATCTCCGAACTGGAGACCGCCTACGAGACCTTGGCAGTACCTGCTGAAGCTAAGGTCCGTCTTGCCGCTTACTACTTGAAGGGTACGGCACAGAGTTGGTGGAAGTTGGTGAAGGAGGACAGGATGGCTGATCCTGATTTGGTTGGAGGGAGTACACGGCTCTACTGCGAGCCAAGTACTACCCTACAGTGCAGGAGGCCAAGCGCCTCGAGCTGGACAGTCTGAGGCAGGGGGACAAGATGTCGGTTGATGACTACTACACCGCATTCACCGGCCTTATCCACCTGTTACCAGACCTTGGGTATTCGAACCGAGTGTTGGTGAACCGGTTCTACAATGGACTGAGCCACCGTCTCCGCTATGGGATGGGGCCAGCTGAGTATACTACCTTGCAGGTAATTGGAGTACTTTGTTGTGAATCAATCTATACCTTGAGTGAATGTTAATGTGAGTTGGTAAGTTGTTTTTGCGGGGCATGACTGACATCCTAAAATTCAGGAGTGCTATCATGCCGCTGCTAAGGTTGAAATTACCGTCCGTCTGAGGGACGAGGAGAATGCGCACAAGCGCAAGGCCACCAACGAGGGCCAGAGTCAGCAAGGGTATGGGGGAGGGAAGAAAAAGAAACCCTACCCTCAGCCCCAGAAGGGTCAGTACCAGGGTGACAAGGGCCAAGCCCAGACCACCACAGCTGATGAGCCACTGAAGCTCACGTACGCGTATGCGGCGAAGCCTCTACGCTCCTACCCGCCTAAGGGTAATTACTTAACCATGTGTATTTAGTTGAGGTGTATGTTAAGATGGGAAGTGAGTATTGATTGTGTGTTGTTATAGCAGCTAGCGCGGGTTCTGGACCGGAGCGCCACTTTTACTGTAAGTGGTGCAATGGAGACCACCCCGGCAAAGACTGCAAGGGGAATGATGTGAGGTGCCGTCACTGCCAGAAGATGGGGCACCGTGAATTTGAGTGTTGGACGAACCCCAACACAGGAACTACAAGCCAAAGGGGCAGTGGAAGGGTAATACTACCACGACCACTGAGGGCCCGAAGGCGATCATTCAGCAGACTTCTGACAAGAAGTACACTGAATCCAGAAGGGGAAGGGTACGGGGTCCGGCAAGGCCGCCCTGAATGTGGTGGACCGGTCTGAGGCACCAGGATCCTCTTCGAGACCAGGTACCGCCTAAACTGTTAAATGAAAAAGTGATTGCTTACCGCATTTCATGCATGAGTGTTAGCAAGTCTAAGGGTATAAACATAAGTAAAGAGTTAGAATATAATGTGGAAAACACCTAAAGTTAGGCAATTTGAAACTTAGGAACCTTCAATATCTGTTATCCAATCCCGCCCACACCAAACCCGAAGAGACCACCATCAGCATCACCGAATTCCCACTGGAGCAATGTCAGGTTATCCAACCAGGTATGATACTCTTAAATGGATACCTGACACCGGAAGCACAAATCCACATCATCAGACGTTGCAACGAACTTGGAGCAGCACCAGGAGGTTTCTATACACCCGAATACCCGAGCGGTTCGAAGATGAAGCTGAAGATGATGTGCATGGGTAAGGACTGGAATCCCTACACCAAGTCATATCAGGATGTACGAGCTGAAGACGGAGCAACTGTACCAGGCATACCTGAGGAGTTCCTTGCGGTTGTTAACCACACCGTGGGAATTGCTCAGCAACTTGAATCGGAGCCGATTCCGAACGTGGAAGCAGACTTATGCATTGTGAACTTCTACCAGAAAGGTGGACGGTTAGGGTTACACCAAGATAAGGACGAGTCACCCGAGTCTCTAAGTAAGGGAGTACCCGTGGTGTCTTGGTCCATTGGTGATACCGCTGTGTTTATGTACGGCGAGCAGAAGCGTGGTGATCTCGCAAGGAAGCTAGTGTTGAAATCAGGTGATGTATTAATCATGGGAGGACAATCAAGGATGTTATACCACGGTATCAAGAAGATCAAATTGAATACCGCACCATCGACAGTGGTAAATGCCACACATCTGAAACCCGGACGTTTGAATTTGACTTTCAGGCAGTTTTGAGCCTTGTGTAATCATGTAATGTATTAAGCCAGTGGTTTGACAAAGGAGCTGTATCTAGCCAAGTCTACAATGTAGCCAACTTATGGTGTAAAGACTGTGCTAATGAATAAAGGAATGTTGTTTTGGAGTGTATCAACGTGTTACTACCGTATACTTATGAGTTTGCCAATGAATTAGGCTGTGCACTCGGAACGGGAGGTATACTGAGTGTCTGCAATAAGGCAGAAGCCGGCAAGAGCGGCACAATCCTCACCGGTACCTTTCCAGTGAATGGCGTGGATGCATCGATCTTGTTCGACTCTGGAGCCTCACAACATTATTTCGCTAGCATTTGCGAAGAGGCTGGGGTTAGACGGTGAAGAGATGCCAGACTTCGTGGTCACTCTCCCGTCGAAAGAGCGGATCAGGTGTACCCGCTACTACCGAGATGCTGTTGTTCGAATCATGGATGAGGAGTTTCCGATCGACTTGATAGAGTTCGACGGACTAGGTTTTGATGTGATTGTCGGGATGAACTGGTTGGAGCGGTACAAGGGTAGAATCCTATGTGCCGAGCATCGACTGCTTCTTCGGAGTCCATCTGGGGTTACTATATCATACCGCCAGAGGCCCAGGGAGCCTTCGACACAGATCATCACCGCCATGGCCATGTATCGTGAGTTGCGACGAGGAAATGATGTATACCTCTGCTATGTCCAGGACATAGAGAGAGACCCTGAGTTTAGCCCAGATGTGCCGGTAGTGTCGGAGTTTCCTGACGTCTTTCCTAAGGAACTGCCGGGCATGCCGCCAGCACGAGAGGTTGAGTTTGAGATTGATCTAGTTCCGGGCACCGGACCCATTGCGAAGGCACCTTACCGTATGGCTCCAGCAGAGATGACAGAGCTCAAGGAGCAGCTGAGAGACCTACTCGACAAGGGCTTATCCGCCCTAGTGTTTCACCATGGGGAGCGCCGGTCCTCTTCGTGAAGAAGAAGGACGGTAGCCTCCGCCTATGTATCGATTATCGGGAGCTGAATGCTGTTACGGTGAAGAACCGTTACCCTTTACCACGCATCGACGATCTATTTGATCAGCTGAGGGGAGCATCAGTATTCTCCAAGATAGACCTACGTTCGGATACCACCAGATTGCCATCCGTGACAGTGATATCGAAAAGACAGCATTCAGAACTAGGTATGGGCATTATGAGTTCACAGTTATGCCGTTTGGCTTGTCAAATGCACCAGCAAAGTTCATGGACTTAATGAACCGTTTGTTCCAAGATCAGTTGGACAAATCAGTGGTAGTCTTCATCGATGACATACTTGTGTATTCGAAATCGAGAGGTGAGCATGAAAGCCACCTGAGAGATGTATTGCAACATTGAGAAAGAATCAGCTGTATGCTAAATTTTCTAAGTGTGAATTTTGGTAAACCAAGTATCGTTTCTTGGACATGTGATTTCTGAGGCCGGGATCGCTGTTGATCCGGCAAAGATAGATGCAGTGCGCACCTGGCCTAGGCCGAAGACAGTTACCGACATCAGGAGCTTCCTCGGTCTGGCAGGTTATTATAGGAGGTTTGTGAAGGACTTCTCCAGTGTCTCGAAGCCGATGACTTCCTTGATGAAAAAGGATGCACCATTCGAGTGGACAGTCGACTGTGAGAGGGCTTTCACGAGTCTCAAGGATGCTCTGACATCTGCACCGGTTCTGACATTACCAGACGGTCCAGATGGTTTTGAGGTCTATTGCGACGCATCAGGCAGGGGTATGGGTTGTGTGTTGATGCAACACGGGAAGGTCGTGGCTTACGCCTCCCGACAGCTGAAGAAGCATGAGGAGAACTACCCTACCCACGATTTAGAATTGGGGGCCATTGTCTTCGCACTGAAGATATGGCGACATCATTTGTATGGGGTAAGCGTGACAATCTATTCCGACCACAAGAGTTTGAAATACTTGTTCACTCAGAAAGAGTTGAACATGAGGCAGAGAAGGTGGGTTGAATTCTTAAATGATTATGACATCAATTTACAGTACAAGGAGGGTAAGGCAAACGTGGTAGCTGACGCATTGAGTCGCCGAGCACACTCTCTCCATTCGCTAGTCTCTCATACTGGCTTGGTTGAAGAGGTGCGGAGTGCTCAGATGACGGATCAGTATATGGTGGAGATTAGACAGAAGCTTATTGATGGCACATTCGAGGGTCAGAAGTACGACTTCAGACTCCACGATGATGACCTGATTAGGCTTAATGGCCGGTTGTGTATACCGAGGAGTAGCGCTGAGCTGAAGGAGCGCATACTGAGTGAATCCCATTGTTCTACGACATCGATTCACCCCGGAGCTTCAAAGATGTATAAAGGTATGAAAAGATATTTTTGGTGGACTGGAATGAAAAAGGATGTGAATGACTATGTGTTGAGGTGTCTCACTTGTCAGAAGGTCAAGTTTGAGCACCGACGGCCTGGTGGTATGGTGCAGCCAATGCCAGTGCCGGAGTGGAAGTTCCATGACATATCTATGGACTTCGTGGTAGGGCTTCCGCCTACGAGGGGAGGTTTGAACATGATTTGGGTTGTGGTAGACCGACTGACCAAGGTGGCTCGATTCATACCGATGAAGGACACCTGGAAAGTGGCTAAGCTTGCAGAGCTCTTCGACAGAGAGATAGTAAGACATCATGGGGTTCCGAAAACGATTGTATCCGACAGAGATACCAGATTCCTATCCAGATATTGGAAGTCCACACGAGAGGCACTGGGTACTGAACTGAAATTGAGTACAACGTTTCACCCACAGACAGATGGTCAGAGTGAGCGCACCATCCAGACACTTGAGGATATGCTACGTGCATGTGCACTTGACTTTCAGACCAGCTGGATTGATAAGTTACATCTGATCGAGTTCAGTTACAACAACAGTTATCATGCATCGATCAAGATGTCTCCCTTCCAGGCATTGTACGGTAGACCATGCCGCACGCCATTATGCTGGGATGAGTCGAGTGAGACGGTCATTATAGGACCAGAGTATCTTGAGCAAGTTCAGGCAGAAGTTCGCCAGATCAGGGCTAATATGAAAGCAGCTCAGGATAGACAGAAGTCGTACGCAGATGTGCGCCGACGTGACCTGGAGTTCGCCGTGGGCGATCAGGTATTTTTGAGAGTATCCCCCATGAAGGGAGTATTTCGTTTTGGCCAGAAGGGCAAGTTGAGCCCGAAGTATGTGGGTCCTTATGTTGTGACGGAGCGGATCGGCCCGGTAGCTTATAGACTTGATTTACCCGCCGAGCTGGGCAAGGTACATGATGTATTTCATGTGTCCCAGTTGAAGAAGTATATGTCTCATCCGTCTCATGTGCTTCAGCCGGAAAGGCTAACTTTAGAGCCGACCATGCGATCAGTGGAGACTCCGGTACGGATTCTGGATACTAAGACTCGAGACACTCGCCATAAGTCCGTGAGACTGGTGAAGGTCCTCTGGTCTAACCAGGACGTTGAGGAGGCCACTTGGGAGCTGGAAGAAAAGATGAAGGCGAAGCACCCGTCATTGTTTGCTTCTTAGTGTTTATATGTATAGGGTACGGGGCGTACCCCTTTTAAGGGGGGTAGAGCCGTTTCGGTTATGGTTGTGTACGACATGTATATGTATACATTGTCTATGTTATGTTACAGACCGTTGTGTCTGAATGGTATTATGTGGTTTGGACCTCGAGTCCGTTGTGGTGTAAGTATGATGGTTGTGTTGGTAATGATGTTTTGGAAGTGTGGTGTATAAGATGTTTCCCGTGTTCTAATATTAAGATATGTGGGAAGTATGAACTTTGGGGAAAGTTCTTTTAAGGGGGGTAGATTGAAATACCCCAAACCTTGGTATGTTGGTTAAACATTAAAACATGATTTATTAAGACTAAAAAGAGTCTTAAAAACACTAGTAAACAAATTTAAACAAAAGCAAACACAAAATGTGCTTTAAAGTCAATAAGAGCTAAAATGTGCTCTAAGCTTGGAATAGGCTTGGTAAGACCTAATGAACTTACCAAGACCATATATATATTAATGAACATATTAAACCAATTACCAAAGAAAACCAAGCTTGAAAACAAGTTAAAACACAAAATGTGCTTTAAGAAGTCTTAAAGCACATTTTTGAAAAATTGTCTTGTAAATGGTTTTGAGTGGCTAAATGCCCATCATTACTCTTAAATATATATGTGTACTATATAGTATCACATTTGGGTGGCTATATTAATGGGAAATCAAAAATTTCACTTCTAAGTGCCTTGTTTAGGTGAATAGTGATTTTTATAAGCTAGTTTATAACATATGTTGTATTAAGTAATTAAATTGACAAACAAAGACTAAAATACCCTCATTATAATATAAGGGGCCGGTTTTCTAAGTGTGGTGACTCACCACTCTCTAGTTGATAATAAGTAAGTAAAGAAAACTAATTAAACTTACTTTTTACTTTATAAGCATAAATATCTCTTAAAAGCAAATTCTATCTCATTCTCTCTTTTCTTCCTTCATTTCCCACGGTCACAATCTTCTTCTTCCTTCCTTCTTGTGCTCTCTCTCGGTAATACCACTACCACCATAGTAACTCCACCTTTGACCTCTTGCTAAATCAAGCTCACTTGTCCAAATCAAATTCTAAGACCACCAATCTCTTCCTCTCATCAAGCTCTTCATTCCTATCTTCTCAAAACTCCAAGAGCCCCATTTCGGTGCCAAGGTGTTCCACCATTGAAGGAGCTTGAGCTTGTATTTTGACATATTGTTGATCTCCTTTGCTTCTAGGTAAGGAATCTCAAAGAAAAATCATGTTTCCTCCATGTTTTACCTTGACCGAAAATACACATTGATATAGCTCTTTGTGTGACTTTGTTCTAGCTTCATTTCAACTCTTCATGGACTAGGTGGAGTCTCTTGTTATATATTCAAACTCCCTCAAAGATCAAGGTAAAACAACTACATTAATGTTTTTGAAACAATGTAAAATTAGGGTTTACAATGAGATGAAGCTCAAAGCTTGAATACTCATTATGGTGTTTGTATATTGTTTAGAGCTTGACAAGGAATCAAAATACCATACGGTTTTGTAAGGAAACAAGAAGGAAGTGTTTTGGAAAAGAGGTAAATCTACTAACCTAATGTGTTTAATGCCTTAGGAGAAATGAGCTTATAAATGCTTATTAAAACTACCTAAAGAGCAAATGGTGAATGACTTAGTAAAGTGTTCTCAAGGAGACTAGTAAAATAACATATGCCTTGTGTATGTAATCGCAGGTTAAAGGCATATATATTGTGGAAATTCAGTTTATGATTTAAGCACTTTAAGGGCCTAAGAGCCATGCATTTTAAGGGCCTAAGTGCCATGCAATTTAAATTATGCACTATATTGTAATGTAGTGTGAATTTGGTGAAGTTGTATGAGAGTGTTCTTGGTGATTCTAGATGTTCTTGTGTGTTTAATGGAGAAAGCAAAGTGTTTAGGCTTAGTAATGTTCTAGGGGAATCCATGCCAAAATTTAGGTAAGAAGTAAGAAGTTCTAAGTGTTTACATAAGGTTTGGTGAGTTAGAAAATGTAGGAAATGAATAAGGAGTTCATGATGTTTTAAAGGAATTTTGATGAACTAGAAGTACTCTAGAGTGTAATAAGGACTTAGGCATGATCTTGAGATTTAGTAAGTACCAAAGTCACTTTGGGACTTAGGTAAATACCTAGGCAAACTTTGGTAAAATAAGGAGAAGTGTACACTAGGAAAAGAGTTTCAAGAAGGATATAAGGAGTTAGTTGTGAGAGATGATGCTTGGGAGATGATGTTAAAATAAGGAGAAAGTGCAAGCTTAGAAAAAGAGATTTCAATGATGACATAAAGAGTTTTAGTTTGTAAGAAATGATGTTTAAGTAATAATGTTGTGTAGAAGATATGTCTTGGTATAATGACTAGAATAGACAAGGAATACCACTTAGGAACTTAAGGAGAGGATACTATAAGTGTTGGAGGCCTTGGGGAAATTTGGTTAAGTGTTTGAAGGCTTAGAAATTGGAGTATAATGCCTTGTCCGAACTTCCGTCCGGATGTGGAAGTTCGGACAGGCCCTGTTGGGTAAAGAAATTCTCACTCGCGAACAGTGTCCGAACTTGGGAAGTCCGGACACATGTTCGGACGTACCCACCCATCCTTAGGATTATCCTCGAACTGTGTCCGAACTTGGGAAGTCCGGACACATGTTCGGACGCACGGATTTCTGTCTAAATTTTTCTCGGCTCACGTCCGAACTTCCGAAGTCCGGACATAAGTTCGGACGTGTGTCTGTTTTCTGTCTAAAATCACGGCTTGTGTCCGAACTTGGAAGCTCGGACACAAGTTCGGACAGGCCACTGTATGGACCAAAAATTATTGTTTTAAGATGGGAATTGTTATCTAAAAATAGTAGTTGGTTAGTAATGATATAATAAGGTTATATGACGACATGTTAGGTGGGTTTTAAAGGCAATTAAAAGGATGAAAAGATGTAACAAGTGTAAAATAAAAATAAACTAGTAATGTTGAGTAGATAATGTTAATAATGGATTAGTGCGTTAATTAACCGACGTTACTAATGTGTTTAGGATTCTCTCAAGGTGGAAACGAAACGAGGCAAGGACCAAGGTATGGTTTTCTTGCAGTCTGTTGTCTACCGGTTTACACCGGCTTGGATGTTGTTTGCTTTTCTGTGTGTTACGACCTTATAAGATTAAGGCATGAAAAGAGTTTACAGTTGTTATACATTAAGATGTTGTAAGGTTGTGACTCCTTTCCCTTGGTTGCCTAACAAGACCTAAATAATTGCTTGTATGTGACTTAACAAATATTGTGTGATCACTAACAAGTGCTAATCGGGGGGAATGAGGAGTCCGGTTGTTCCGGCCACGCGTGTGATGGATGGGAGTCGATATCATATCCGGTTCGGCTCTCTTGGTGTATGTATAGGTGGTATTCCAATTTGGTTTCTACCTTCCCTTAGCTTATCCAAAGCTAGTTACTGACTCACGTCGGGCCATAGGGGCATACGTATGTTATTTCGGTGTGCTTGGGATTACTATATCCGACACACCTTGGGTATAAGTTAACCGTTCTATATAACTGGACGGTAACGAGGTTGGTAACGAGCTTAACATGGGATTGGTAAAAATCTCTAGGCTCACATGGTATACTAACTATGGTGGAAGGTTCCTTGTGAGGACCGATTTTGGTGTTGTATTGTTATGATGCTATGCAATTTCCCTTGCTATGCTATGGTGTATATATATATGTTGGATGTTCTAAAATGAATGCCATGTTATTATGACAATGGTTGCGCGTATCCCGGTAGCCGATGGGCTGCGCGTTAGCCATACCAGCAAAGGTTGCTGACCCCCTCGGGGGCTCCATATTTTATTGCAGGATGAGGATCGAAGAAGCAGAGTGGCTCTAGGTCCTAGGTCGTTGATGTACTTTTGGCTATGTTGGTTGTTGAGCCCGGGATGCGCCTGTGCTCCCGAGGCATTACATTTTGGTACCGTTTGTAAATACTGGTGGATGTTTACGGTTGGAAGGTGTGTTGTAAATTAAATACTCGGTATGGTTGGCTATGTTATATATATGGAAGTTAGATTCTATGCTCGGGAGTCTGATCATCAGACCGATACATTGTATTTATTCTGCCTAGTTAACCACGTGGGTGGTTAACGGCGTTGTAACACCAAAGCGTTTAGTTATTGTTTGGTTGGTTATTTCCGCTGCGATTTCGGTAGTTGTTAGGAGCGTTGTAGGGGTGTTACACAATCCGAAACATAGTGAGGCCTTCAGAGGTACTCAGTGTCCACACATAGTCACCCGCATAAACCAGCCGCGGGATACACCACTTCCCCTGTTTGCCAACCTTAGGGGAAACACATTAACATATCCAAAAACATAGTATCCGAATGTCACACAATAAACCACCAGAGCAAAAGATTGTTTGACAAGTCAGTTATCCAAGGTACTATGGGTTAAGAGGGAGTGGGGATAATCTGTTAGACATCTCCTTGTTCCATTCCTGTGTCCGCAGCCATCGCTCCATCTTTCCCCGAAACTGCAGCATCATCCATTGCTTTTGCTACTAAAAGTGCTTCAGGAAAAGTCTCCCTGAACTCCTCAACCACTTTCTTGACCCCGCCTTCAAATATGGCCATCGTCTTCTTGTGGTTGTTGTTGAGGACATCGATGAGCATATTGATCTTTGTGGCCAGGGTAGCCAAGTTTTCTTCTATCAAAGTAACTCTTTCAGTAAAAGTTAGTGTGTCTGAAGTGGGATTTGGTTTTGGAGTGGGTTGCTTTTTGGATGGAGGATTTGGTTTGGAGACATACTTGATCTGAAAAGCCGGAGTTTTGTTGTATAAAATCAGACCAAGTATGTCGGTTTCGGTTATACAGCTGGCTTTGGAAGGATCAAAGGAGATTCCATAGTGTATCAGGATTTTGGGTATCCAGAATACGTACCCCAGAGAGTGTCGAGGTGAGGAGATAGTCGAAGCTATGTGGTTTAGGATCAATTTGGGGAGGTTTATTTTATGTTGGTGGATCAGACAGTACATTATTACAAGATCAAGAGGCCGGACAAACTGGTTTCCTTCCTTTCTAGGGACGAGGTTTTTGATCACTAGGGTGTGGAGCATTTGGTGAATGTTTGACAGAGCGGGTCGGTCCAAAGAGTGACCGACTCTGCTATTTGGCATAAAGAAATCACAAACCTCTTTCTCAGTTATAAACCCTAGATCAGGAAATCCAGCCCTATCATAGAATTCTAGTCCAGAAGTTGGTATGGCCAAATGATTCGCAACAGAATTGGAGTCAAGAAGAATAGCTTGTTCATGTACCTCGGTCATGAGTTTCCCTTTCTGAATGGCACAGTTTTGGTAGAATTGGTAGGCTTCTTCTTCGTTTAAGGTTTGGATGCCGTGAATCCAGTTCTGAAACCTGAGCATTTCTTCAAACATGGTGAAGCCCATCCAGTGTAACCACTCAAGATCCAATAGTTTGCCTTTCACCAGGAGTCGTGAATCAGTGTGGTCATCCGCAGGTAGGGAATAGACCGCTGTGTTGGTATCTCTCAGACCTAGTCTTGGGGGTGGTGTTGGAGGGACCGATTTAGACTGAGGATGTAGTCACTTTCTAGATGAGGTAGTTCCTGTGTCGAAGTCAGCTTGAGTGGAGGAGTGGGTTGCACTTTTTGTCTTCTCTGGAACTGGTGCTTCAGTGACTGGTGAAGGTGGAGGTACCATGACGTCAGGAGTGTATTTTGAAGATGTCGGTTGGTTTTTGGCTCTAGATCGTAGAGTTCGAGTATGAGGAGGGCGAGGAACGGGTGCTTTGGATCGTCGGGTTTTCTTTGGAGGTGGTGACCTGTTGGTTATCTATTTCTTGGGTTTCTTCTTTCCGGTTTTTCCGGATTCTTTGGTGGGGAAGTCAGGTGTGTGGGAGGGTAGATTGTTGTTCAACAGGAGTCCGAAGAGCCAACTGAATGTTTTGGGGTGATTTGGTTATAGTGTCGGTGTGGGTATATCGGTGTTGTTTGGGTGAGGATTGTTTGTGGTGGGAGGTGTGGTTTCCGATTTTCATGGTAACGCCATGGGGTATGTGGTGAAAGTTGGTTCAGTGGAGATGTTGGGTAGTGGCACTGGTGCGGAACGGAGCAAAAAACACGGTTCAAACCGCTCAAAAACGACGGTTCCGAACCGTCACCTTAACGACCGTCATTTTTTGTCACCCGTCTTAAACAACGGTTCGAAACCGTCTTTTAATTTAATCGAACCGTCTTTAAAGATCTTTAGCGCAAAAATAAGTGAATCCGCCTAGATTAATTTGTAATCTTTGGGTGGTCTCTGGGATTTGAACCCGCGACCCATGGTGAAGTCACACGCCTGCATGCACTACCTAACCACTATGCCACGACATCAAACTTGTTTATTTTATGAACAAAACATATGTAAGTAGCATTTATAACTTAATATGTTAATAATAGGAATTCTATTGTTATTCAAACGTATGTTCACTCCATATAAATTATAATAAGTAGTAAAATCCTAATATGTAAATAAGCATCGTATTATATACATACTAAAGCTAATATTTTAAGAATACATATATGTACATATAGCTACAATTAATGTTAATATAAAAAAAGACTATAATTACTACAAATATTTAATATATAATGCCTAATTATAAAATACAAATTTTTTAAATTTATATACATTATATCTCATACCTATTTTGTGAATTTAACCATCATGTAAACTTATTTAAATATTTATTACTTTATACTATTTTTTTCAAACTTTGTTAATTTGTGTTTAAACATATTTTTAAAAAGAGTTTTAAGAGACGGTTCATTCGAAACCGTCTTTTAAATCTAAGATAAAACGACGGTTCACTAAAACCGTCTTTTTTAAGCTTTAAAAACGAACGTTCCGTCGACACCGTCTTTTAAATCGAAACCGCGACATAATAAATGACGGTTCAGTGATAACCGTCTTTAAGATGTCCTTTTCCGCCGGAAAAAAAAAAGCTTTAAACGACGGTTTTGGCATCAACCGTCTTTAAAAGTCCGCGCGCGCGGAAGGAGGTATTTAAGACGGTTATGTTGCAAACCGTCATTTATTAGCCGTATTTTTTAACATTTTTTCCACTAGTGTGGGGGTGGCGAGAGGTTGGATGTCGATCAACATGTCAGGTGCCACGGTTGTGGAGACAAAAGTGGAGGTGGATGTTTGTTTGGCTTTGATGAAGTGAGCTTATTTGATAGGGCTTGTAGGAGTTGTCGGTCATCGGGGAGGTCGGCATCGGAGAATGTGGTTTTTGGGTTTGGTTTGGGGTTTGTTGCCATGCCGTAAGGGTTTTGGGTACAGGAGGGACCGAAGGTAGAAGGTTGCAGACGTAGGCTGTGGATTGTGACGGAAGGTGTAGGTAGACGAAGGATATTGCGTCTCAATATAAGTATACTGTGTATGTCAGGGTATAGTTATCTGATTAGGGGAAATGGGTAGTAGTGGATTACGGGGCTTGGATTTCGTGGTTGTTTTTCATGTGTGAAAAGATTGAATTTTAATGCTCTGGTGTTCGTTGTGTAACAGACGTACTAGGTCATCAGACATATTCATGCATATCACCCAAACAATGGAAAAACAGCAGAAGGAGATACAACCTTAGCATAGTCCTAGGGGTCATACCTAGTTGTGAACGCAAAGTTTCAAATGGACCTCATTGCAACGGTTTGGTGAATATATCTGTAAGTTGATCGGAAGTAGGAACGTATTCTAGTTGTATCTGCCATTTTTCAATGCAATCCCTTAAGAAGTGGTGATGAATCTCAATGTGTTTTGTCTTGGAATGATGAACAGGGTTTTTAGATAAATCAATAGCACTATTGTTGTCATAGAAAATTGTAGTACAAGTAGGGGGAATGAGATAGTCTTGTAGTTGTTGTATGCATAGTATTTGTGCACGACAAGCAGCTACGGAGACATATTCGGCTTCAGCCTAGGACAAAGCTACGTGTTTTGCTTCTTTGAACTCCAGGCTACAAGATAAAGTCCTAAAAATTGTGCCGTGCCAGACGTGCCTTTTCTGTCTAATAAGGAACTTGCAAAGTCAGAGTCGTTGTAACCCATTAGAGTAAAATCAGGAGTACTCGGGTACCAGAGGTACATGTCCTGGGTGTTTTTCAAATAACGAAAGATGCGCTTTACACTTTGTAGGTGGGATTCTGTTGGGTTTGCCTGAAATCTTGCACAGAGACATACAACATAGAGAATGTCAGGTTGACTTGCTGTTAAGTATCGAAGAGAACCTATCATACCTCTATATGGTAGCATCGACAT